>MU123762.1:0-49205 GCA_014904935.1 Melanogaster broomeanus | reverse complement strand
ATATAGTAAGAAACTTCCAGCGAAGATTTTGTTCCTCACAGCCACAATTCTCCCCCCCAGTGACCTTGTAAACAAGTAATTTACCTCTTACATGTGACTGCTTGCTGACTTTCTTTATGCCCACGGAGAACCCGAAGGCTAGTTCACCCTTGCATCCATTTTTTGGAGTACTCTTCTGCAGTTTTGCATGAACGCTGTAGGGTCGTATAGGTCCATTGTATCCGAGGCCCTCGTTCATCAGGGGCGAAGCGAGCTCTAGAGTCGTACACATAACGCCGCAATGATGTCTTTGTCGACTCTACATGCCGACCTGCCCTTGGATGGGCGAATTTTGGTTCTGGGTTATTCTGGGGTCTGGACAGAAGTCGGACGACATGAGCGAGAGACTGAAGGACTTTGGTAGGTGTCCGTCTGTGCATCCCCCGCGTTGTAGTTGCGCTCCTCATGCTTTCCACAAGCGGTCACAGAAACAGGTTTTGTCGGATCGCGAGCACACTCAACATTTTCCTCTTCCCGGACCTTAATACCACATTCCGAATACACTCACGTCAAGCACACCCTCACCATCATCCTCTTTCCGACCTTCCACCACTTCCGAATACCCAAACTACTGACGTTACGCCCACCCGCCCCCCCATCTCCAGCGAACCGGTTCGCAACTGTCACTTATCCCTTCCAGCCTCTCCATCCCTTCCAGTACAGGGGTACCTATCGACTACCGTCGCCTATTCATTTTCAACTGCCCATCATGACCCGACTGACCTTCAACGAACAGGGCCAAATCACATATCACGGCAACATCTGGGACGTTCGTGACATGCTACGACTGATCCCCGAGGTGGCGCATGGTGCAGTGGTTCGTGGGATGCGGGGCACATGAGGGCTTAGCTGGATCGGCGAAAGCTGCAGCCGCACACAGCGTCTCGGTCAGGATGTGCAGCAAAGCGAGGACTCCGAGCGCTGAAGGTGGACGATGTTTTCTGACATCTGCTCCTGACTCCGTGGCCTGAGTCTGCACGCTTTGGGTGGACTACTTCGTTGCGGGGACCCTTGGCGTTCTTCGTCTTTTGCTTTTCTTTGGTTCTGGCCTAGCAGTGGCCGTTACAAAAAAAATGTAGCACAACTGGTTTTGGGAGATTAATTTTCGTGCCCTGTGATCCAGACACGTCTTTTCGATGTGGTGTATGTAACGATTTGAATGCACTCATGATTGTACAATGATCGTGCCGACTGAAGAAATAATCGACCAATAAATTAAATACCGACTGAAGTCAGACTTGGACGTGCCCCCGCTTTGCACAACTGGAACGGCGAGGAAACTAAGAACATCACAGTGGACTGTTTCAGGTCAGTGGGATGCCTTTGACGATGTTGGTATCAGACCACTCGCATACAGGTATAGTCTAATGTGAGTGGACCACCACTTCTTTGACAGGATGCACGAGGTGATTGGTGACATCGATGGTTGTGTAACAAGACTGAAGTTTAGAGGATCACCGTGATCACATTCCCATAGCGGTTGATGGATTCACTGGTTATATATTTGGAAGGAAATTGCAGACGAACTTTACACAAAAACACTAGTTACGAGCATTTGATCCAAGTGGTGCATCACGAGGACGTTTCGTTCGACCCTCTGGCGTGGGAGAGGTACTTCCTCCCGCTTCAAGGACCCCGCACTCGCCACGCTTTTCGAATCCTCCATTGACTCTGGCTGCTAAGCAACTGGTCCGACTTCCGTGATATTTGTGGGCGAGTGTACAGAATGTTGGTATGTTCGACGAGTCCCTTCTCAGCTTTGTCGTCAGTAGGCCAGCCCTCCTTCAGCAAAGCCTGCTCTAGGGTTTCGATGAACCAAGTGGAACTCTTCAAGCGGTTCATATCCCGGTCATACAGCCGAACAAAGGACAGCAGGGCAAGTGTTCGTCATCGGCTACGTCTGTCAGAGTCAGCAGCTGCGCCCTGATTTCGTCCGTGGGTGGCTCTCGAGTGTAGCGTGACTTGAACGGCGAGCTGAGATCTCGCAGTAGTCTGGAGAGAGGGGAGGGGCGTTTGAGTTCGAAGGTTTCGGGAGGATATCCACCTCCACGGAGCTCTCTTGCCTTCGCTTTTCCACCGACCGCAGCACCTTCGAGGTGGAAATCTATGATGTCAAAAAGCTGGTGTAAATCGGAGGCGCGTTCCCCCCAGAATAGGCATCAGTAGTGGGAACATATTTAATAGTGGTCCAGCCAAGCACGTGAATGAATGATTCAATGTCATCTTCAAGCATGTGCAACTTGCCAGGCTTCCGAAGCAGCGCTGCCGACATGAACTGCCAAGTACCCTGCAGACGACTTGAATCATAGTGGCGATAAGTGAATTCCGTGAAATACTTACTGTGCGCTCACGTCGCCTATTTCCAATTTCGCCGACTGTCTTAGCAAGCTCCCAGTCGATCAATAAGCCCCTGCCATCCTCGGTAAGAATGATGTTGCCAGGACTGATATCACGGTGCAAGAGTTGCAGGACTTCGTATGCAAACTTGTGAGCTTAACAGGTGAGTGTCAGCTGTGGGCGCACAGATGGGTCTCATTGGAGCTCACCCCTCATAGCATCAAGAACACCCCGAACCAACTCTTTCGTGCACCTGAACGAAGTAAGAGGCCGCCCAACCACGTCGAGAACGAGTCTGTAGTGGATGAAAGGCGTGACCTTCAGCTCGACACACAACCACGGCGCGTCAACCAGCGTGTGTGTATCGGTCCTAGAGCCGGGGCCTTCCACATCGCCTCCGCATACCGACGTCGGAATGTTAGGGGTATCCTTGCTGTTCAACATTTCGTATATTTCGTGCTCCGGCTGGACATTGTGTGCAAATGATATGAACCGCCAACAGTCTTTGAGGTAAACAGCGCGCTCAATGGCCCATCGAGGGTCATACGCCGAGGCTTCCTCTTGCTTGATGTGCTGTTGGGGGTGGTGTTCGACGTGCTGTTCATCAGCCGGTTGCGGGGGTACAAACCAGACCGGTAAGGTCCGCGTCGTGCGACCGACGATGGATCGGGAAGGATAGGGTGGTCGAGGGCCATAGCAATAACCTTTCAATCCCGGCACACTATACCGGAACAGTGGCGTCTCAGACACCAGATTTAAACCGCTCCTGACGCGTTCCTCGACATCCGTTTGGAGTTTTGCCGGGCAAACAGACTCATCATGGCCTCGCAGTTTTGCTGGGAGGTTAGAGAATTGCCAGAAAAATTTGGCCATAATCTCCGGGTTTTGGTTGTAGTCGAACTGCGCCGTGACAACAACCGCAGAGGCATCCCATCGTATAAAACGCGCTTGTGTGCCGACGATGACGACGGAGAAAGAGAAATGACGGAATTGGTGACCGTGGTGGGCGATTGCGTAGGCAGTCAGCTGGCCTCGAATCTTCATTGCTTCATTGCTCGCTGACTCGAAAGAACCACTCTGAATCGCGGCCTGGCGCGCTGCCTCAGATTTGTCGGGGGGGTCCGTGAAAGGTGCATCCTTGCTACTTTTTTTGAACTCGACGAACATTTCCATAGCTGAGAAGTCCGCGCGACTTCTGTCTGGGACGTATTCTTTCTTGAAGATGGAGACGTCTGGTTTCAATGGGAAATCTCCTGTGTCAACGGAGGCGCTGGTATTCACGGCCTTCAACCCGAGCATCCAAGGGGCGATGGCTTGTACCTGGGCAAGAACCAGGTGAATAAACATGTGGAATTACTATTGCGTGTGAGCACTTACAAATGGATCGTACATCCGCTTTTCATCCACTGCAGTAGCAACTTTGCTGAAAGCGTCGCGGGGTACCTCAGGGTGGTCCTCTACCTTCACGGTCGATGTAAGATATTTCTCCAAGAACACTTCGACGGGCATTGGCCCTATAAATCGGCCCTTCATATCCACCGCGAGCTTATGATTAGCCTCCCTTTGAGCAGGCGGAAGTTCAGTGGAATGTGGACCGTCTTTCTTAACAGCTGGAGTGGACTGAAGGTTTTCTGCAGCGGAAGCTGCCTGATCCTGGGCGGCGGCGGACATGAAGTTACAGATCAGAAGAAGTGGAGGGAAACAACAGAGACTGACGAATGGATGCAAGGTTTACGGACTAGCGGTATTTATCTGCTAAGAATGTGGCGGGTAACCGTCAGTGTGCGTGGACCATCATTATTCTACAGGATTGGTCAACCTTTTCTTCTTTCGTTGACAGGACGTGGAAATGCACGAGGCAATCGATGATTGATGATTAGTAGAGTGACTAGTGATGCATTGATGACTGATGCACTGATGGTCGATGGATCTGCAGCAGCCAGCTTGGGACGCGGAGCTGGTATTGTTTGGGAGAGGTGTAAAAGTGCACAACGCGTCGACTGTCAATCGCGTTCTAAGCATTTCCTCTTTTGTGGATACGGCTCCTATTGCAGTGAGATAATTGCGAGTAGGCACTTCGTTCATATATACATACTTACCTATCTTACGCTCGAATTTCACTTCTCCCGCCCCTGGTATGAGCTTAATCAGATGTTCAACGAAGACACTCAGAGCTACATATCATGATGGCACAAGCAAATGTGGTGGTGGAAGCATATTGTAAGATGTTGATTACCACAGCCGACTTGGAGGATATCAATTTTATCAACTGTCACTGTCAGGTACATCTCCGCCTTTTCCAGTGTTTCTCTCCATGATTGATTATCCCTGCCTCGTGTTGATCTGTGCAAACGCTTCCTGGCAATGGTCGATGTGGCGAGGACAAATACAACCACGACGCGGAGAACGAACACACAATGCCCTGGAAGAAGGATCATCGAGATACATAGATGCTGACTATTGGCCAACCGCCATGATGCTGAATATTTGATTACAGTAAGACTGTATGAATTATGAGACTCAGAGTCAAGGGAGGCTCGTCACCTATATATCGGCGCAAACCTGTGGCGCGTAAGCAGTACAGAAATGATAAGCGAGATTGAATGCTTTGGTAGGTGTCCGTCTCCCACGTTGTAGTTGGCTCCTCATGCCCTCCACACAGCTTGTCATAGGAAGAGTCCTGTCTAGCACACCCTCAGCATTATCCTCTTTCCGGACCTTCATCCCACTTATGAAATACCCAAACCACTGACGTTACGCCACCCGCCCCCATCTCCCGGCGAACCCTGTTCGCAACTGTCACTATCCCTCTCCATCCCTTCCAGTACCAGGGATACCTGTCGCCCTACCGTCGCCTATTCATTTCCAACTACCGACTGACCTTCAACAAACAGGGCCAGATCACATGTCACGGCGACATCTGGGACGTGCGTGACGTGTTACGACTGATCCCCGGCGTGTGCATGGTGCAGTGGTTCGTGGGACGGGCGGGTGCATGGGGGCTTAGCTGGATCAGCCGAAAGCTGCAGCCGCACACGGGCGTCTTGGTCGGGGATGCCCAGCAGAGCGAGGACTTCGAGGCGCTGAAGGTGGATGGTGCTTTTCTGACATCTGCTGCAGACTCCGTGGCCTAAGTCTGCACGCTTTGGGTGGACTACTCAGTCCGGGGACCCTTGGCGTTCGTTCGTCTCTTGCTCTTCATTGGTTCTGGCCTAGCAATGGCCGCTACAAAACATTGTGGCTCGACTGGTTTTGGGAGATCGGTTTTCGTGCCCTGTGATCCAGACACACATTTCGATGTCATGTATGTAACGATTTTAATGCACCATGATTGTCGTACAAGCCTCTGGTCTCGGGTCCAGGCTGCTCATACTGTCATCTGCTCAAGGGCGACTGCACATAAGTTTGCGAGGGTTGACGCTTTCTCGCTGGAGAACGGTGGCTGTGGGGGAGTACTGACTAGCATACTAAATCCAGTTATCTGTATCTGTATCAACATTAAATAGGCTAGGGAATCACCAAGAACAAGTGCTGAACTACTAGTATATGGTACAGTGTACTTTATAATACCAATACGGCATGCATTGCAAGTAAACGTCAGTATCCAGTTACACAGCAGAACCACGAGTTGTCGGTCTTGATGTCCACCACAGGATAATCCCCCTCAGGAGAAAGCGAAACAACCCCACCAATGACGGATATAACGCCAGATAGATAACAAACGCATAGAAGGCCATCGTCATCCCGACTCCCAGACGATCCAATTCCCCGAGGACGACGGTTCCGACGGCAGTGACGAAGCACCACATCCTAAAACCGATAAAATGGTCAATTAGTAGCCTTGCGTCAACGGATAAGACCCACGTCAGCTGAAGAAATATGGGGGGCAGCATGACTAAGAACACAAGTTGGCCGATATATAGTATGTCATCTGCTATAGCCGCCGTGTGATCTGCCTGTTCAAAAGTTTGCGTATTGTCCTCATGCACGAAAACAGGAAAGGCACTGCTCTAAGCACATCCGCGTCAGGTTTACGTATTTGATTGGCAAGATTCACGGAAACGATGATCGTGCCGACTGAAGCAATAATCGACCAATAGATCAAATACCGACTGGCGTCAGACTTGGAGGTGTCCCGGCTTTGCACAACTGGAACGGCGAGGAAACTAATGTCAACAGCCAACATCACGGTGGACTGTTTCAGGTCAGTGGGATACCTTTGACAATACTGGTATCAGACCACTCACATACAGGGTATAGCTATCACAATCTGATTTCAGGTTAGATATGTAAGTCTTCCAGCTTGATTTGTCTATCATCCCATCGACCAAGATGTCTCGGAGAAAAGTCATTAAGGTCCAGAAAGGCAGAGCACTCTGGAGTAGAATTTGGGGAACAGGCTTCTCGCCCGCTGTCTTGAACACAGCTCGACCGCGTCCAAGACGCACACTAAATTGCCCGCAGGAGTTCAAAAATCTGTATTGGACTGATATATACTTCAGCTTCATACTATCGAACATAGAAAGCAGTACTTACTGAACAGGCGCATGACTTTTGCTAGTAGGAAGTCAACACAAGCAGAATTCCAAAGCCTGTGACTCTAAACATACCCCAAATGGTTGCTACATAGATATCCACGTGACCTGTGAAGCAAGAGTCAGCAGTTTGAACTGTCATACGATGAGGCGTCGATGAGGCACAAC
This sequence comes from Melanogaster broomeanus, assembly GCA_014904935.1. Lineage (NCBI taxonomy): Eukaryota > Fungi > Basidiomycota > Agaricomycetes > Boletales > Melanogastraceae > Melanogaster > Melanogaster broomeanus. The sequence continues at coordinate 42,126 of MU123762.1, read as the reverse complement.
AACCTTCAATCAAGGACGTGATGTCAACCAATCCCTGAAGATCGGTAGTCTCGAATGGTCCCATTGCTGTATCGGAAAGTATAGAATCTACATTCAACGCTACCCATTAGGACACATTTTGCAAAGATGAACACCAGTGTGTACGTACCGGCGTTTGCATGTATCAACATTCCTCGCAATTGGAGGTAACCGTCCCTGTCCGATGTCAACCAACTAGTGACGTCGGAAGGATAGAGTTCGCAGTGATGCCTGCCAGACAAACACAATGTCACTTTTGACTCTTCAGCTGTCGAATTTGGCGCTGCCATGGTCTTCTTAGCACGTATAAACACTACATACACGTGCGAACCTACCGTAAAAACAAACCAGTAGAACAAACCAGTAGTGAGTTTCGATGGCATATCCTGAAATGTGTTAAAGCACGCGTTCTCGAGATAACGCAATTCACTCACTGAGATGCCCCTCACTTTTTGCTTTCCTGATGGTCCCACATATGTCTATTGACTTGACTGGGTGAACCCAAAAAATCAATCTTTTGCTATGATCGATGAAGTAATAGAAGCATTGCTGCTCCCTGTAGGTTAGTACACCCTCATATGTCAACTTGAGGACCAACGCCAGCGAATGGCCAGATACGTCTGCACGAGTTACGGCATTAATCAGAACCGGGATAAAGTCTTCCACGCATGTGCGATGCTGAGGGATGCTTAAGTCGGTATCGGTATACACAGGCTATACGATGATGTTAACATTGCAGATCGTGGCGTGTGGTCACTGCAGTAGTACCATGGATCTATTGGCGAAGAAATACGGCGCCCCCTCAGGATGAACAATTCGATCCCATTCCGGGACTTGCGGCCTGAATTTAACGAGTGAGAAAAGACAATATTAGGATTAACAAAATCATACCAAGTATAATCTAGTTTCTGCGCTTGTATCTCTTCGATACAGCTAGTTTCGCTTCTGAATGCAATCGATAGAATGTCAATCTTGCTGTGGCAGAATGATGATTCCGACATACCTGTCGAGCTTTCTTTTGTATCGTTGCAGCTGCTCCGGTACTACAGGTTTTGCTAAAGCTAGCAGGTCCGAGCGCTGGACATGCGGAAGCTCGATTGGCGGGTAATTATGTAGTTGCACTGACTCCCCACACTCGGGCTGTACTGGCTGCTGAATAGTATTGGTCGAGGCATCCTCAAAAATAGTGGGTTCCAGAGTATTCCGACGAGAATGCTCCTGAGTGGTCTCCTGAGTGGATTCCTCCGTTGAGAGAGGAAGCAAAGGGGGAATGGAGGTCGTCACTGGTAACTGACAGGATGGATCATCAGCTGCTAGCAGTGGAACATTTCCACCGGTACTGGCAGTGACTTTCGGTGTCGTTGCACGGCCTGCATTTGTTTGCTGGCCTTTCACAGTTGCACGTTCTAGTCGAGAGAGTAGGCGAGCACAGAACTGAAATACGCGTAAGATAGAGAACCAGACACGCCGAAGGATATTGCGAGCTGCTAGTCCTCTCAAGACAAAACGAAGCAGTGCCAGCATGCTTCTGAATGGGGGTGAGATGGACCACACCTCACGCTGGTGGTCGTGAATAGATACAATGCTGTACCAGCGCTAGTGGCAGATGCTGAGTCTGCCGTTTTGCCAACCGGTATGGAGAACCGGCAGTATGTATGTACCAAGCAGACGACAAAACTTGACACACTACTAGCTTGGGGTTGCCACGACACTGTCCAGTACTGCGTGTTCAAGGCCTTCAGGCTACACGAGGCTACCGATCAACAAACCGAACAGGTTTGCTCGCGCCAACGATCACCCGATCTCCAGGTTCAGGGTGTAGTATGTTGCAACCACCTAAACACTGGTAACTCACTACTGGCTTCCTGTCGTTTCCACCCATAGCTGGCTTTGCCGGCCATAGTAGAAGATATCATGGTGGGAATATCAAGGAATTTCTCGGAGTAAGCTAAGCGTTCAGCCTCCACCATTGGCGGACGTCAGTGGGAGCCAGATTTAAACATTCAACTAATTCGGGGTATTTACAGCCTCTACATGCAACTGCTCGCTGACTTTCTTCTGGACTTTCTTTACGCCCACCCGAGTCCTCAATGAGAACCCGAAGCTCACCCCGCCTCCATTTCTTGCGTGCTCTTCCCCGTACTTCTCACTTTTGTGATGTTCTTCCGCAGTTTTGCATAAACCCTGTAGAGTCGTATAGGGTCCGTTGTATCCGAGGCCTCCTTGACCGGGGGAAAGGCGAGCTCTAGAGTCGTCAAATATGACGTGCACTGATATGAGTGCAAAGAGGGAAGGCTGTAGATTGATGACATCTCCAGAAATGGTGGGTATTAGATTAAAAACAGTGCGTCCAAGGAACGAATCTGACGTCGAAAGAAACGCTTTGGTAACATAGATCGCTTCGATCATATGTGCAATTCCGAGCATGAGAGACGTTGATAACGCCGGGAATACAATCTCCTTATCTAGTGTGCAGAGCGCGGTGTAGATGTCGCCGTAAGTAACTGGAGGTCCTGGATCTGTGACTGTGAAAGCTTGGCCACCGATATCTGGGTTCGATGACCCTCTTCCTAGTTCTATGAGTCGTTGCTCGTAGCAGAGGTGTGCTAGAGCACAATTCTCGACGTAGGTAATAGACTGTAGGATGTGTCCGGCCCACGTTGGGTTGTCCCTTCGAATGAGGTATGCACCGCAGAGGGTGTCCCTCCGGGACCAAAGACGCCATTTCCGGGACGAATGCAGCCGGTCCTCAGTGTGCGAGACTGGTCCGAACGTGACTTATCTGCCGTACGGACTGCCATCTCTGCAGCAGCTTTGGAAGCGGCGTAATTAGAGAAGAAATCGTGATGATGTTTGGGAAGATGCTTGTCATCGTCGTCGAGGACTTGCACAAAGAATTGTGGCTGCTTCTCCCACGGCCAGAGCCAGAAACGCGATCGACGAACCGATACGGATGCCGAAGAGGTATAGATTAGCGTGGTTGTACCGATCTCTTTGGAGCAGTTGATTATGTTGAGTGTGCCAAGATGATTTACTTTGGTCGAACGAGGCAGCAGCGCAAGGACACGTTCATAGAAACGTATGTTGGCAGCCGTGTGGAAAACTGTTATCTCTGGCTCGCTTTCTGTGGTGGAAGCGTCCGGCCAAGGAGCCTTGAAAGCTTTGGAGACGGCTGCCTCGTCGGATATGTCGACCTGGATGAGTGCGACTTGTTGCGCAAGTCCGGTGCGCAAGTCTGGACGTACAGGAGGGCGCATGTCTATGATTCTGATTCTTTTTGGATCTTCTCCCCGCTGCAACAGTTGGAGAACGATCCATCCGCCTAGAAAGCCCGCCTGACAGAAAACATGATAAGTCGAGCAAACTACCGAGACAGTAAGTGGGGACATACCCCGCCGACGACGATATATCGCCGACCAGTTTTGGGGGGGAGGAAGTGATCGATGACAATGGGTTCTTCCGATAGTGCCTTGGCGGCTGCGAGTACGCGTTGAGGCGTGAATCGAATTGGCGAGAGGACTTCTGCTTCTGAAGGACGTTGATGGAGCTTCCTGTCATTCAGTACTCCGTAGACAAAAATCAATGAAACAATAACGGAGATGCCGTATAGCAAATTCAGCATAGTTCAGCAGTGACTGAGGGGGATGGCGCTGCAGCTGTGAGGAGCAGACGACGTGTGCACAGTTCACCCGTCGCGTCAGTTGTACTGTACCGCGGGCGAGGAGAATTTGTTGGACCCGAAAATCACGAACTACTGTAAGTGTCAACATCTCATTTGATGAAGATAAACTTGCAGAATTCCTTGGGAATTTCAGCGGAAAAGGTCTAAAATACGCGTGCACGTGATGGCGTTTGGGGATCAAATTCTTGACATTACGTAATACGGAAACAAAAAAGCGCTAGTGATGAGTGAGACAAGTTGTGTAGAGGTGCGTGGCGCATCAACCATCTGTCCCGTCCCTATCGATAGCTGTTAACCCATGAGTCGCGTGCTGAAATCCCGGACGAGTCCTGTGTCAGCTTTGTCGTTACCCGGCCAGCCCTCCTCCTGCAAAGCCTTTTCTAGGGTTCCGATGAACCAATTGGACGTCTTCAAGCGGTTCATATCCCGGTCCATACTGCCAGACAAAGGACCGCAGGTAAAGTGTTTCGTCATCGTCCACGTCTGTCAGCGTCAGCAGCCTGACTTCATCTGTGGGCGGTCTTTTGACGTAACGTGACTTGAACCGTTCAAGTCACGTTACGTCAAAAGACCGCCCACCGTGACGGATGAAGTTGAACGGCCGAGCTCAGAGTTTCGAGCAGTCGGAGCAGAGGGGAGGGGCGTTTGAGTTCGAAGGTTGCGGGAGGATATCCTCCTCCACCAAGCATGGTTGCCTTCATATTTCCACCGATAGCAGCACCTCGCAGGTGGAAATCTATAGCGTCAAAAAACAAGCCTAAATCGATGGAGCGCTCCTCCGCAGAATAGGCACTTGATAGTTACCCAGCCAAGCACGTGAAGGAATGATCAATGTCGTGCTCAAGCGCGTGGGGCTTTCCGGGCTTGCGAAGCAGCGCTGCGGACATGAACTGCCATGTGCCCTGCAGACGACGTGAATTATAGCGCCAATGAGTGAATCTCAATGAATTATTAATACTTACCTCACGTCGCCTGTTTCCCAGTCCTCGCCGACCGTCCTTAGCAAACTCCCAGTCGATGAACAAGCCCCTGCCATCGTCTGGTAGGAGTGATGATGCCAGGACTGATATCGTCACGGTGGTGCCACAGACTTCCGCGAACCTGTCGGGTTTTCCTGAAACAGGAGGTTGTCCATGGCCCTAATACTTGAGCTAAATGTAATAAGCCTGAGCTAAAGTTTAGGAGATCAGCGTCACAGTTCAAAGATAGCGGATGATGGATTCGCTGGATATATAATTCTGCAAGGAAAATGCGAAAGGGATTCAGCGAAAAGGTCTAAAATACGCGTGCACGTGATGGCGTTTGGGGATCAAATTCTTGACATTACGTAATACGGAAACAAAAAAGCGCTAGTGATGAGTGAGACAAGTTGTGTAGAGGTGCGTGGCGCATTCAACCATCCTGTCCCGTCCCTATCGATAGCTGTTAACCCATGAGTCGCGTGCTGAAATCCCGGACGAGTCCTGTGTCAGCTTTGTCGTTACCCGGCCAGCCCTCCTCCTGCAAAGCCTTTTCTAGGGTTCCGATGAACCAATTGGACGTCTTCAAGCGGTTCATATCCCGGTCATACTGCCAGACAAAGGACCGCAGGTAAAGTGTTTCGTCATCGTCCACGTCTGTCAGCGTCAGCAGCCTGACTTCATCTGTGGGCGGTCTTTTGACGTAACGTGACTTGAACCGTTCAAGTCACGTTACGTCAAAAGACCGCCCACCGTGACGGATGAAGTTGAACGGCGAGCTCAGAGTTTCGAGCAGTCGGAGCAGAGGGGAGGGGCGTTTGAGTTCGAAGGTTGCGGGAGGATATCCTCCTCCACCAAGCATGGTTGCCTTCATATTTCCACCGATAGCAGCACCTCGCAGGTGGAAATCTATAGCGTCAAAAAACAAGCCTAAATCGATGGAGCGCTCCTCCGCAGAATAGGCACTTGATAGTTACCAGCAAGCACGTGAAGGAATGATTCAATGTCGTGCTCAAGCGCGTGGGGCTTTCCGGGCTTGCGAAGCAGCGCTGCGGACATGAACTGCCATGTGCCCTGCAGACGACGTGAATTATAGCGCCAATGAGTGAATCTCATGAATTATTAATACTTACTCACGTCGCCTGTTTCCAGTCTCGCCGACCGTCTTAGCAAACTCCCAGTCGATGAACAAGCCCCTGCCATCGTCTGTAGGAGTGATGATGCCAGGACTGATATCGTCACGGTGGTGCAAGACTCGCGACTAGTGTTTCCTGACAGGATGGTTGTCAGTGGCCTATACTTGAGACTAAATGTAATAAGCCTAGCTAAAGTTTAGAGGATCAGCGTCACAGTCCGATAGCGGATGATGGATTCGCTGGATATATATTTGCAAGGAAAATGCGAAAGGAATTTAGACAAAAAAACTAGTTACAGCATTTGAGCCAAGTGGTGCATTCTGTCCGAACCTCTGACGTCGAAGAGGTACTTCTCTCCCGCTTCAAGGATCCCTTACTCGCCACGCTTTTCGAATCCTCCCGTTGACTCTGGCTGCGAAGCAGCAGGCTTGACTCCCACGATACTTGTGGGCGAATGCATCAAGTGCTGGTGTGTTCGAGGAGTTCCCTCTCAGCGTTGTCGTCAGTAGGCCAGCCCTCCTTCTGCAAGGCCTGCTCTAGGGTTTCGATGAACCAATTGGAAGTCTCCAAAAGAGCCATATCCTCATCGTACTGGGATACTTTGACAAACAAGCGCTTCATTTTGGTATCAGGAGAGTCTTCCCCGCTCACCACCAGCGCCCTTTCCTCATCTGTGGGAGGTCTCTTGATGTAACGTGACTTGAACGGCGAGCTGAGATCTCGCAGTAGTCTGAAGAGAGGGGAGGGGTGTTTGGGTTCGAAGGTTGCGGGAGGATATCCCCCTCCACCGAGCTCGGCTGCCTTCACTTTTCCACCGATAGGAGCACCTCGCAGGTGAAAATCTATAGCGTCAAAAAGCAGGCCTAAATCGATGGCGCGCTCCTCCCCAGAATAGGCACCAGTAGTGGGAACATATTTGATAGTTGCCCACCCAAGCACATGAAGGAATGATTCGATGTCATCTTCAAGCACGTGCAGCTTGCCAGGCTTTCGAAGCAGCGCAGCGGACATGAATTTCCAAGTGCCCTGAAGACGACCTGAATCATAGTGCGATGAGTGAGTTTCGTGAAAATACTTACTGTGCGCTGATGTCGCCTGTTTCCAATCTCGCCGACTTTCTCAGCGATCTCCCAGTCGATCAACAAGCCCATGCCGTCGTCAGTAAGAACGATGTTGCCAGGACTTATATCACGGTGCAAGAGTTGCAGGACTTCGTACGCAATCCAGTGAGCTTAGCAAGTGAGTATCAGCTGCGAGCGCACGGACGAGTCTCGCTGGAGTCCACCTTTCACAGCACCATGAACCCCTCCAACCAACTCTTTCGTGCACCTGAACGAAGTGAGAGGCCGTCCAACGACGTCAAGAGCAAGTCTGTAATGGATGAAAGGCGCGACCTTCGGCTCGACACACAACCATGGCGCGTCATCCAGCATGTGTATGTCGGTCTTAGTGCTGGGGCCATCCAAATCACCTCCGCATACCGACGTCGGAATGTTAGGGGTACCTTTGCCGTCCAACGATGCATATATTTCGTGCTCTGGCTGGACACTGTGTCCAATTGATATGAGCCGCCAACGATCTTTGACGCAAACGGCGCGCTCAATGGCCCATCGAGGGTCGCACGCGGAGGCTTCCTCTTGTTTGATGTGCTGTTGGGGATGGCGTTCGACGTGCTGTTCAACAACCGGTTGCAGGGGGTACAAACCAGACAGGTAAGGTCGTCGGGTTTTATTGGAACACCTCCTGTGGTAACGGAGGCGCTGGTATTAATGGCCTTGAACCCGAGAATCCGGGGGGCGACGGCTTGTATCTGGGCAAGAACCGTGTAGATAAACATGTGAAGTTACAATGGTGTGTGAGGACTTACGAATGGATGGCACATCTTCTTTTCATCCCCTGCAGTAGCGACTTCAAGTTTGCTGAAAGCGTCATCAGGGTCTACAATCGCAGTCGATGTAAGATATTTTTCCAAGAACACTTCGACGGGCATTGGCCCTACAGATCGGCCCTTCATCTCCACCGCCAGCTTATAATTCGCGTCCATTTGGCCAGGCAGAAGTTCACTAGAGTGCGTCCCGTCTTTCTTAACAGCTGGAGTGGACTGAAGATTTTCTGTAGCGGAAGCTGCCTGATCCTGTGCCGCGACGAACATGAAGTTAAAGATCAGAAGTAGTGGAGGTGAAAGAAAAAGACTGATGAATGGATGAAAAGGTCCCGGACTCACTGCTCGCAGGTATTTATCTGCTACGAATGCATGTCGCGGGTAACTGGCAATGTGCATGGACCATCATTATTCTACAGGACTCAACCTTTCCTCCTTTCGTTGACAGACGTGGAAATGCACGAGGCAATCGGTAATCGATTAATTGACTCGGATTGATGGTCGATGGACCGCAGCTAGCTCGGGATGCGGAGCTGGTAAGTTTAAGTACTGTTGGGCGAGGTGTGAGTCCACAACTGTCAATCGTGTTTATGTAAAACATTTACTCTTTTGTGGATACAGCTCCCAGTATTGCAGTGCAGATAATTATCATTGCGAGCAGGCATGATGGCATTCGTTCATATATGCCTATCTTACGCTGGAGTTTCACGTCTCCCGCCCCTGGTATGGGCTTAATCAGATGTTAATTGAAGACACTCAGATAGTGTTGTTGGCAGAAGTCTGCCGTTTTGCCAACCGGCACGGCAGAACTGGCAGTGCCAGGCGGATGGCAGAATCTCTGGGATTCTGGGTGGCAAAACCTGGCAGAACCCTAGGATATCTTTGGGAATCGCGGAAATTTAAAATGGTTGCAACTGTACAGTTAGACGGGATCAACATACCAAGTAATAGAAAATAAAGGAATATGATAAATATTCACTTCCTAGTATACCCAGAATGTCTGGTGGGACCCGAGGGGGCGACCACTCCCTGCCGTTATCACAGTTAACTTCACTCGTCTTGAACAAGTGGACAACAAGTCCAATCGTTATTTTTGGAAATGCAATTTCTGTGGCAATACTGAGGGTTCACCAGGAGCCAAAATCCAAGGACGAGACAACAACCTTCCGAAGCACCTTGCCAACAAATGCACTGTAGCTCCCCCTGAAGTGCGGAGGGAAGCGCGTAGCCTCATCCTGAGCAAAACACAATCTATGACAATGGAATCTGGGTCCTCATCTCAAGATCCCTTGCCCACAACGTCGGAACTCATTGTCCCCATTGGGAAGCGAAAGAAGCAGTCGCTTGATGGCTATGTTGATTATCCACTCACGAAAGAGCAGGGTACTCTAGCAAATTCTCTACTTGTACGGTAAGTTTCACAAGCTGTAGCATAGCCAACCCACTGGGTTAACCTCGTCTTTCTAACTAGGTTCTTCATCCATGCCAACCTTCCCTTCCTTGCTGCCGACAATCCCTTCTTTCACTCGTTGCTAAATGCTATTCGGCCATCTTATGTCCCTCCTTCCCGATATGTCCTATCACATAATCTTCTCGACAGTGAAGCTGTTCACGTCCAACAGGAGGAAATTGATAGGTTAAATGGTCGCAAAAACTTTACTCTACTTCTGGACGGCTGGGAGGACCTCTTGAAGCGGAGTCTTTATGGGTCTGTTGCAGTAGAAGTGAACCAACATCCGGTTGTTCTGTCCTTGGAAGATATGACAGGAAATAGGGGCAATGCAGACAATCTTGTTCTCGTTACGCAGAAAGCAATGACCAAGATGGAAATTGGCGATGGAAAAAATATAATTGCCATCACAACCGACAACCCCACAGTAATGCAAGCTTACTGACGCAAACTTCAGGCACTCTTCCCTTGGATTCTCGTAAGTTCATATTTTATGTACGCTGTAAAACCCAAATAATATATTTGGTTTAGACCTTCGCATGCTTCCTCCACAGTCTCAATACATTGATTGGAGAGATCATTGCATATCCGCTAATGAAGAAAGTAATTGCAAAAACTACTCGCATCGTGGCGTTTTTCATGTCCTCGCACTACTGGGGTGGACAGCTTAATGACAAGGCCAAGCTGCAGGGGATCAAGCAAAGGCTGAAACAAAATTGTGAATCTCGGTTCTATGCGTTAATTTTACACTGCCTAAGTGTCTTATCACATAAGTATGTCATTACGCTGCCAGCATATGCTGAAACTAATGGTCACATACAGGAACGCCCTATTCCAAGTCTGTCTCCGTCCTGGTGCACAGCGAAAGACAAATAATGAAAGCCCTGTCGCATTCGATGTCATTGAAACTATCCTACATGACAGGTTCTATTGGAAGCGTCTCGAGCAGCTCGTGAAGACAACAAAGTCCCTTGTTGATGCCATCGGCAATGTGGAATCTCGCTGAGCGTCACTTGCTGACTGTATGTTGGAGCTTATACATTGTGCAAAGCACATGTCTCAACTTCAATTGGATCCCACTGATGACGACGTCGGTTTTTGGCAACATACGAAGGCTGTTTTCAATCGTCGCTTTCACACTACCAATACAGACTACCACTCCCTCGCACTCTTCCTACACCCCATGTGTCGCAAGCTCGCAATCTCACAAGCCGCCAGTGGGAGATCTGTCGAGCATATGGTCAAGATCGCTCTTGGTATTTCAATGCGCTGGAACTGGAAACAATCAAAGGCTGTGGCACTCATTAGTGACATCCGGACATATAATTTGGGACGCGCACCATTTGCGGGAGGGCAGGCAGACAGGTCTCGTATGGTGGGAGAACCTACCTGTGAGTGCTGAAGCTCACCCACTCAAGGCCTTCGCAATCACGATTCTATCCATCGTTCCCCATGCCGGTGAAGTCGAGCGACTGTTTTCTGCCTTAGGTAGCACACAATCTCCTAGACAGGTGCAATCTATCAGTCGACACCTTCGAGACACTCGGGAAAGTACGTGCAAACCTGAATTATCACCTGCATCTCAAGAAAACAGCCACTGGTCAACAAACTCAACGCCAGCATGCTCACATGCACACACGAGACGAGCCAGGCATCAATTTAGCGCTTGCAAAGGATTTAGAAGATAACTTTACCATGGGTCCCACCACTTTCGGCACCCTCAGACAATGATCTTGCTGGCCCCGAGACGATTTCACTTGACGAGATTGATGCTGAATTCGCAGCACTAGAAGACCAAAGGAAGGAGGAACAGGTTGAGGATGTGGATGGAAGGGAAGTTTTGGATGGATTAGTCTATGATTTCGAGGAATTGGATAGAGTGGATGAAGGGATCATACCACGAAGTGTAGATGATGAGATTATGGTGGTGGAACACGACAGAGATGGAGAGCCTAAGGATTGGGATGTAGCTGGATTGATGTCGTCTAGTGGTCTTGAGTGTCCGTAGTGCGTGTACGTGGGAATTCATTCTGCCAAGTGGCAAAACTGGCAGTTTTGCCGGTTTTGCCCGGTCCTACTGGCAAAACTGCCCCGAAATAGTTCTGCCCCATACACGAATCATGCCACCAAACCAGCCGGCCAAACGTGGCGCCTTTCGGCACTTTGCCACGCCAGGACTTTTTCGCTCCATCCATGCAGCGATAACACCTGAGACATGCTCAAAAAAGTCAACCTAACATAGCCACCACATATGGCTTAACAGATTGCGCCTGGGAAAGTGGCTCTGTCTGTCACAAATATATACAACAAATGCAAGATAAATATTTAACTCTGATCACGAAACTTAGTAACACAAACAAAGGCTAAACAATAATAATGATTATAAATAGAACAAGGACAAGACTTTGCAATGACGAGATATTTACAACATTGGCGAAGACTGTGCTAATATATATTAATAATACAGATTCTGCACATGTGTCAGAATATATCAGGATACAATAGCCTTAATTATTGAATATGTATTCATATCAGATTCGTATTTAGACAATATGTATCTCCTCCAGATTCCGAAATATATCTCTAATATTACCTCATGCCAGATTGTCGACATTTTCTCACTGTGTAATTAAATATGATATGGCATCTTGGTCTTGTGTACAAATCTTGAGTCTGAGGGGTTATCATATCCTGCATATGTCTACAAATATTCAGGAAATACATATTTGAACATTATTTAAATTCTGGTTTCTAATCTATCTGTTAGATATATTTATTTTCCCAGGCGCAATATGTTATTGGATAAGGTAACCCTCTTTTGTGACAACTTTTTCGACTGTGTCTCAGGTGTCCAGATAGATACTTACACCTGAGACACGAATGAATCAGTCAGGCTAACAAATTGGGAACAAACCCGAAAACACATTGCGCCTGGGCTGCCGAACATTTACTCGTAACATATTGAATTTTAAATTTAGACTATTTATTAAAATATGTGGCTACAATAGATTTGAGGTAATATATTCTCGATATGTACTGCATCCTAGCGAAAATCTGACATTGAATACGTCCTTCCTACACGTACTGACCATATTCAGAATTTGGCATTAAATATGAACATGCACCAAAATTGAAAAACTAATTTAACTATGAACAAGAGACATATTTGTAATCATGCACTCTGATTGGCTGAATTCCAAAATTATTCATCAACAGAGTCAAAATATGTATTAAGATATTATAAAATAACATTTTGATGGATAACATTACAGCCGTTTGCAAAAATGATGACAGTAGCGACCATTTTGAGAAGGAAGATAAAATAAATATTGTGACGCGTACACAGGATCAAATAACACGTCCGAGACTCTGATCGATGATCAACTCAATATTCACTGACTTGTACCCTGACGAGTGTGATGACCCAGTGATGCTGGGAGACGCTAGCACTCATTCTGATACCCCTGGTGAGGGTGATGACACCATCGTCGTCGTCGAAGTTAGTCAACCTTCGGACCTGGAGTCACTGGAAGTCGTGATTTTACCTCCAGCAACTCGCTCCCATCTACTCACTCATTCAAATTTGCGGTGGTTATGTGCTGCTGCAGCTCCCCTGCCACCTCAAAATGTGTTGATCTCGTGTACAATCATTATGTATAGCTATCGCGAGATGAAAAAGCCTAAACCCAAACGAGAAGGAGAAACTGCGATGGTCAAACTCTCGAGCGATGAACCTTTTGATACTCTCAAAGCCCAGATACTGAAGGTCATATCCGAAGCACTGAATCCGAAGCTACTTGCCTACGACGACTACAAGATTACATCCTTTGTGATTCGCTTGAGTTTCTTGACAGAGATACCAACTCATGCGAGTTCTCGATGGATAGTAGTATAGTGGGCAGATACAAAGCGATTCGTTTCGAGAAGATTGAGTAGTTCGTCCAGAAACCAGGTCGATGGCGAACGAGGCGAACGAGATAACGAACATCTGAATTGTCACAATGTAAAATGCGAGGGTGACCACGAACACCGTGAGTATGCTTGACAACATCGCCCGTTTCATGCCAGAGCCTCAGGATGCGCCAAAAGGTGCTTTCAGAGGATCCCACACAAGCTAGGAGGTCCTCTAACAATAGATGGTGGTGTTCATAGAGATTGATAGCGGCGAGTTTGACATCGCGATTGATTTTGCAATACATGATTGTGATTAGCAGGGCAAGGGTTATTTATTTTATCTTCTTTCTCAAAATGGTCACTACTGTCATCATTTTTGCAAACGGCTGTAAATATGATGATGCAAATGTACAAAAAGCATATCCATACATGGATATTTTGGGAAAGTACACAGCAAATATTTAGACTTTGTGTTCACATTTGTACAGCAGACAATTCATTAAACATATTTTTAATTCGCTAACAAATATGTTCGTACTACATTTTTGATAACCCAGGCGCAATGTGTTTTCGGGTTTGTTCCCAATTTGTCAGCCCGACCGATCCGTCTGTGTCTCAGGTGTTAGCAATCTGTGGTCCATTGATTAGTAACTTCTTCATCGAGTCGCTCCAAATCTGTCGACATACTCACTGCTACACTCTTCCGCTCCCAACTCTAGCCCCTTCCCTCGGAGCTGGGTCAAACATGTCGAAACAGTCGGTCGACCTTGCTCCAACGCCTGTAGTGACAATGTCAGGGCACGAAGTCAGTATCGTTGGCATAGCATACCTCCCTGGGGGAGAATGACTCGTTACCTGCTCGTCTGACAAGACGGTCAGAATATGGAATGTGGAGAGTGGCGAGCAAGAAGGGAGGTCGATGGAGCACAATGGCAGTGTCGAGTGTATCACTGTCACCAGAGATGGGAAGAGGATACTGAGCGGTGGCCAGGATAAGACAATCTGGGAGTGGGATGTGGAAACGCATGAGCCCATAGGAGATTGGGGAGGTCACATAGGTGCCATCAGTTGCATTGCCATATCACCGGATGATAGATTGGTTGCGAGTGATAGCGGAGGCCAGATCATCATCATTAGGGATATGAAGGAGGGAGGACAGATCAGGCGTTCCATCGAGGTTGGAAGCCATGTAGAGTCACTCTACTTCTCTCCAAACGGGGAAAAGCTTGCTTGCGGCAGTTACGAAACTAACGGAATCCGAGTCGTCGATGTCGAGAGTGGTGAGCTCATCCTCGGTCCCATAGAAGGTCATGGAGACTATGTTCGGTGGGTTATCTGGTCACTGGACGGGACCCAGCTCTTCTCGGCATCTCACGATAACACAATCCGGCGTTGGAACTCCGAAACCGGTGGGCAAATTGGACAATCATGGAAGGCTCATGTAGACTGGGTGTACTCCCTTTCCCTCTCCCCCGATGGCACGAAAATAGCCAGCCTAGCATACGATGATACAGTTAGTTTCTGGCATGCACACTCTGGTGACCCCATCGGCAAGCCACTACCGCATGACGGCCGTCCATATGCAGTTGCTTTCTCTCCTTCTGGTGAATTTGTGGCATCTGGAGGGTTCGACAAGAAAGTATCCATATGGCGAGTCCCCTGGTGGGACGTCAGTCACAAACAGGTGATTGCTACGTTAGCCTGTCCTCCAACACCGTTCCTCACCTTTTCCGTTGCTCCAGGCACTTGACTCCTTGTTAGACGTGCGTTCTCCCGAACGTTCCAAATATACCCTTTTTACAATGGTCTATCTTACTAGCTCCCAGCCGTGCCTCCTCCGAAGCGACTGTCAAATCACCAGCAGCAAGCCGAGTGTAACTTCCTTGACGTGAGTAACACACCTGTTCATCCCCGCATATCCTAATTTATGACCATAGCTACCCGCTACACGTCATCCAGTCGTATCGTCCGCTCAATCCACAGCACCTGTCGCGACGCGCGCTCCACGTTTCTGGCATCGACTGACTGTGCATCGCTCTGCCCCGTCTGCAACACAGCAAACTAGAGAAGTTCAACCTATTTGGCGACAGCATCGTTTCCGTTTCTTCTGGAAATCAACCCCTGTAATTGAGGTTGCAGCCGCTCAGTATACAGAGGTAAGTTGCTTTTCAGCTTCTCAGGTAATCCTTTGACGTTCAAATGATTCACAGCGCGTCGTAGTTGGGGGTAAGCCGCAGCAACCTCAGACGTACACAGGTATGCCTGATCCCCTCTGCAGTCACTGCACTGATGCCAGTCGCTAATGTCGCTCGCACTTCCACGCATATAGATACGTCGCAGGCACGCCCCTCCGCAGAGCCCTCGGCCTCTTCATCCAAGCCTGGTCCCTCGCACGCTGCTGGCACTTCCTCTAACCCCACTCCAACAGGACGTGCGTCCAGCTTCGCGCAATCTCATTTGACCTCAGTCGACAGCTTCGACGACTTGAACAACTGTTGCAAGTGCCTCGACTATTTCTGTGGTCATGGCCCACGTCCAAACCGCGAGACATTCCGTCCATGGAGGAAAAAGTCGCGTGCGTCGATTGAGGCTGAGCAGCGGGTGAAGCAGGAAAAGAAGAGGGCAAAGGCCCGGAGAGATCGCACGACGACCAGCCGTACCCAGACAAGTGGATACCCACTACGTCAACAAGATTCCCAACCGGACCACAAACAAGCAGCCTGCCTCGCATCCCGTGATGTTGACCACCTGACTCCCGAGCGCGTTGGGGATAGCCAGGTCGGTACGCCTGATCCTCAACGTGTTATTTTGCAGTTGCAGGAGCAGATCGAGCAGCTCCGCCGACAGCAGGACGACGAAGCTGCTGCTAGGCGGTCGGCAGAGGCGGGGGCTGCTGCGAGGCAGAAGCTAGAGATGGAGGTCTACGCGCTGCAACGCACCGGTGACGGATCTCATCGACCACTGGAACCTCAAACACACACAGGTACGAACATACTTTGTGCCATTCACAACGCAGACTAATTAAGCTGCATCATCACTCCCTAGGCTCATCCAACCTAGAGGCAGGTCCTTCTTCATCGCACCCAATACCCTCTGGCTCCACATGCGAAACTGGTCCATCCACATCCCAAGGGGACCCTTTTCCTTCGTCTGGCAGCGCGCCGCAAGGAAATCCATCCAGCCCCACGCATTCTAACTCGGAATGGATTGACTCGGATAACGAGGAACCTGCAAAGGAACAACGGAAGAGGGCAAAGGCGGAGAAAGCGAGAGCGAGAAGAAGGCGGCGCAGGAATTGAGCGTGAGGAGCACTCATCACGACGTTCGCTTCGTATTCTCGTCGCTTTGTGGCTCTCACTGTGCAACTGTCGTGTTTTCGTTTACTGTGCATTCGTCTCGTTGTAGCTTTACTGCTCTTACTGTAGGGCTCTCGCGTTTTCCGTCTCGCTCTGACTTTGTTGTTGGTCAATTCCCCGGTGTAGGAGAATGATTTATTTCACCATATGAACTACGAGTACAAAACTCATCTGCATCGACGTCATGCATGGCCGCCAATTTAATTCAAGTTGGAGATCAGTAAGTCGACATATATCCCCGCCAACTCTACGTTTGAGGCAGAGCTGCAGGAACACGACTTCGAAGTGAGACGTCGTTCACCGCTAAGCAAGTTCTGGAAGACAACCTCGACACAGCTCACTGGATCCCCGCCACAGATATACCGCTTAACGGTAGTCCCTGGACTACAGCCATCATGGTAGAGGAACACACGACCTGGGCCATTGTCTATCGGCATCTTGGAGCCCCCGCGCGAAGCATTCCCACCATCGTTCCACCGAGAGTGTACACGACTTCGTCAGTGCTTGAACAGGAGCCAGAGTGCCCGTTTTCACGCGTGGCGATGGGTTCATGGAAACTCTGTGGATCAGGGTGCTTGGGCCGCCCTCGACTTCCCGAACCACGTCATCGCACCTGGGTCGGATAGCGCCGTCATCCTGGAGTTCCCTCCAGAAGGTGCTGAGGTTATCGATGACCAGGATGCGTAATGACCCTCACAATGACGTTGTCACTGTACTCGTCGATCAGACGACCGTCGAGCAGCTGAGTGTGGGACTGGGCCTCTGGTAGATGGGTTCAGATTAGGCATGACAAGAAGCATCCGAGGGAGAGCTATTGGCATATCGAGGGCCTAGTTGCAAGCTTCCCGAGCTTCTGCGCAGAGTCGGAGGCCAAGCCTGAAGTTGGTGATGTTGTTTTAGACGAACTGGACATGCTGTTCTCAGCATAGTGCTAGTGGTCCCAGACACGAAAAAAAATCAGGCTACCCTGTCAGAATTATCAATAATACTGTGGCTACTGTAGATAGGTGGTTTTCCATAATTCAGGATGCTGCTCACTATGAGGAGATTATGCATAATTATGCATAATCTCAGAGAATGCTAGGACACCTGCTTCTTGCTGCTTCTTGCTGCTTCTTGTGCTTCTCTTCCCCCTGCCATTACCCAATTTGCATATCAATTTCCATTTTTTTTTGTGTTTTGAGGCACTGATCTATGTTGTGAGATCACCTATGATTAGATGGTCTATTATTATATAATTGCTCCGCTTTTTGACTACCAAAAGGGGATATCACAGC
Organism: Melanogaster broomeanus; assembly: GCA_014904935.1. Lineage (NCBI taxonomy): Eukaryota > Fungi > Basidiomycota > Agaricomycetes > Boletales > Melanogastraceae > Melanogaster > Melanogaster broomeanus. The sequence goes on along the minus strand of MU123762.1, from coordinate 24,472 downwards.
CACAACATAATAATAGACACTTCCTTCTGTCAAAACACCCAAAACATATCCAAATCAGGCCGGAGTTTTCATTATCTAATCTTCCCACACATGTTTCAAGCTCTAGCAGCTCATTTCTCCACCACATTTGATTGGTTCTTCTTCTAAGTTTGTAGATTAGGCTATGTACATGTCACAGATCATAAGCTATCACTTTTTCATATGTTTTTTATTGTGTGATGAGTAGCAATGGGCTGATTGAGCTGGATGGTTGAAAATTTTTCAAACTCAGCTGGTGGCTGAGAGGTGGCTGTGGCTGCTGTGGCTGGTAGGTACTGCCACCGCTTTTTTGGGTGCTTATGTAAGCAAAAAAGCGCCACTACTCCCACCACATTACCACTTTTGGTTAATATAACATATCAGCCCCTGACCCCCTTCTTCAGCCTTTTCTGCTTTACCACCCTTGCTCCCTTGCTTCTGGTGGCAACATATGTAGTAGTTTCGTACCCTAGTATATAATAGAACATAATTGACTGCTTATATAATTTTATTTGAACCAAATGAGCTGTCTAGGACATGATTTAGGTGTAAAACATAACAAAAAGGGTCTAGGATTTTGGTATTTTAATAGGAGAGTGTCTGGGAGGCTTCCAAACATCACTTAGAAGTTATGTGAATGTTTTCTAGAAGAAGCTTAAGCTCCTAAAGTGTCCAGTGTAGGTAAAAAGATCATAGCCTCCTAAAAACATAAAATTAAACATATGGACATATTCTTCAGGCAAGATACATGTGCTATGGTATTCCCAGGTGTATATTTACTATGTAAGCAATATATCAAAAGCCTGTGGCAACAGGATGGCTCTCTGTAGCTCTACCTCTATGTCTCCTCCTACCCCCCTACTTTCTGAAACTTAAGTTTCCTGCCTATATCTCTTCAGGGCAGTATGATCCTAGTGTAGGTATGATATGACATGACTCATTCACAATGTCAGATGCATTGACAACTTTGGTCAATCAACATGTATACAGAAGGGTATATTTCACTCCATTTCATGTATTTCCACCTACATAGTCTCTTCCAGACACATGTAGCCCTTCTAAGATATGTTCATATACACTCCTGTATGACTTTTACATTCAGGATCAGCTCCTTATATCCTGTAGTACTCAGCTGATCACCCAATCTCTGTTGAGTTACTGATAAGGTCCTTACATGGCCACATCTTTATATTATTTAGATCAGAAAGTTGGAGCACCTCTCTGACACTTATATAGTCATGGGCCAACAGTCCCAGAAGCATCCATAAATAATTGAGTGAGCTTTGAGCAATATAGACTTTCTCATACTGTATAACGTCAGGACACAAGTTTTTTGATATGCTATGAGATGTATACAGTACTGCAAACGTCACGTATTGTGACAAATATGTGACTCCAGCCAAAAGAGCGTGACAACATGTACACTACTGTGTGAAGAATGAATCCAAGGTAGTTTGATGCGTGTGAAGCAGCTCCTGACGCCGTAAATGTGCACGGAAGTGTCGGATGTGCGTTATTAAGTCGAGTGAGAGTGGTGATGTGGCATCTCCCAGCTGTAAGCAAGCAGCTTCAAGCTTCTGACAGAGCTCAAGTCCCTCCGAACGAGAAATTTCGGGTTCCATGCCTTCGTCGTCATCTGACTCCTCAATCTCGATCACCTCGCCTCTCTTTTCTGCCATTTCCCGTGACACGACAGCGACTATTGTTTCATCTCCTTCTGGGCCCTCAAACTCGACCGAGTCCTCACCAATCTCTTTGTTAGGGACGACCAAAGACAAAGACCAAAGTGGAAACTCTGTGATTCTGGTAGGGAAAATTATTTCAGAACTAGAGACTTACTACGATATTCGAGTTGTATATAAAGCCAGAACCCTATGACCAGGGTTGCGATAAGAGCAACTATGATAAGAAAGGCTATACGCCAGGCAGAAAGCATGAGGTGTTGAAATGGAAAAGAAGATGTGAACATGTTTGATAGGAATGATAGAAGAAGGAACGGAGATTAAATAGAAATGGAAGCGTGACCATGTGAAATGATGACAAAGTGAAGATGTGAAGTGGTAAGAAATGAAATGATCCGTTCAATACCCCCCTTTCAAGGCTTGATGTCCGCGGCAAGCGGAAATTCAAAAAAGGAGTCGTCAAAGCAACTGATCATGGAATGGAAGGATTTGAAATCGTCAGGAAGGAAAATACCAGGGGGAGTAGGAGGAGATTCATGATGGCAAATGGGGCAAAAACAAGGGGAATCAGAATCAGAAGAACGGAGAGCCATGCAAGGAGTTGGACGAGCTGCGAGAGGATGAAGACAATGGAAATCCTTGATGGCCTCTTGTGCATGAACAAGTTCGGATGCCTTGATCCATTCGTGTTCTTCGCACAGGAATCCTTTCCAATGAATAAGATAGTCGACTTGACCACGTCGTTCTCTAGAGTCAATGATGGACTCGATTTCGTGTTCTAAAGATTGGGCGATGATATCAGGAGGAGGCGGAGGAGCTTGCTTCTGAGATGGGTAAACTCCTTTGACATATGGCCATAAGAGACATTCATTGAAGACGGGATGGATTCCTTTCCATGACTTGTCGAGCTTCAATTCATAGGCCGCTGTACCAATCTTTTTGACAATCTTGAAAGGTCCATAACGTTTGTCGTCCAATTTCTTCATTGGTCGATCTGAGCGAATGTTTGTCCCTTCAAGAAGAACAAGGTCACCAGGTTTATATTCTTGGCGGTCTTTGGCGTGTCGATCATGAAAGCGTTTCATGTCTTCCGCTGCTCGGGTTAAAGCGACTTTTGCTTGTTCATGGGTTTCCTTCATCATGGAAATAAATTCCATGGCTGCTTGATTCTTGACTTCCTTTCGTTCTGTACCAATGAGTGGTTGTTGTCCATAATTTAGGATGAAAGGGGAAAAACCAGTTGCTGATGATGTCTTCTGATTGTGTGCAAATTCCGCTAAGGCAAGCCAATCGATCCAATCACTTTGAAGATGATTGATATCAAGACGAAGATATTGTTCTACTTCGCAATTGATTCGTTCAGTTTGTCTGTCTGTTTGCGGGTGATAAGCGGTCGATGGATTTGCATCAATTTTCAACAACGTGTAAAGATCTCTCATGAAAGAAGAGACGAATTGTGTGCCACGATCTGAAATGACTCTCTTTGGAGTTCCATGTAGTTTGAACACATGGTCACGATAGATGTTGACTACTCCTTGTGATGTGATCGTTGTTGAAACGGGGAATAGGTGTATCATCTTTGTGAATCAATCGACCACTACAAGCACTGCATCTTTGCCTTTTGACTCGGGTAAAGGTCCTATGAGATCAATGGAGATTTCTTCCCATGGTGACGAAGGAATAGGCATTGGATTCAATGGAGTGGTCTTCGTGATGGTCTTTGCCTTCGTCTTCTGGCATGCATCACATCCTCGAACATACTTGTCGATGTCACGACGAATTGTCGGCTAGTAGTACTTTGCCATAATGAGATCACGAGTGCGACGGATTCCTGGGTGTCCAGCAAGAGGATGATCGTGGTGAGCAACAATAATCCTTTCTTGTATCGTTTCATCTTTTGGGACATATAAAAGATCTCTCCAATAAATGACGTTGTCTCGTTTTGACCATAGTGATCCTTCTCTTTCCAGTCCTATTCGTGTGAAGTGTTCTGCTTTGTATTGTAGCTGAACGATTTTGGCTTCAATCGAGTCGGAATGGATTTGTCGAGTGAAGAGTGAGGAGGGAAGGACAATCTGAGCCTTATTATCAAGATCCACCCCTTCTCCAAGATCTGGCCTCTGGGACAGAGGATCAGCAGGATTCAATTTCCCAGGACGATGAGTTAAGGAGAAGTCGAATTCGGACAAGAACTGCTGCCAGCGAGCTTGACGGCGAGAGAGATCCTGAGGACGCCGAAAGAAGGTGAGATTGCCATGATCAGTCAAGACCTCCACACGATGAGAGGCTCCCAACAGATAATGTCGCCATTCCTTAAATGCACAAACAATGGCCAACAATTCAAGATCGGCAGCATGATAGTTATGTTCGGCGTCGTTGAGGGAGCGAGAAAAGAAGGCTACTGGACACCACAACTTGTCGTCTTGTTGCTGGGACAACACAGCACCAACCCCTACACCGGAGCCATCCGTTTCAACACGAAAAGGAGTGTCTGCACGGGGCATTGCCAACAAAGGGGCAGTGGTCAAAGTGGCTTTCAAAGAGTCAAAAGCGTGTTGACAATCAGGAGTCCAATCCCAAGGCTTCTTCTCGGAAGTCAAAGCGTTCAGAGGACGAGCCTTCTGAGTGAAATCTTTCACGAAATGGCGATAAAGGTTGAGGAACCCAAGAAAAGAGCGGACTTCTTTTCTGGATGAAGGAACAGGCCAATTGACAACTGCTTTGACCTTCAACGGATCCATGCCAATGGAGTTTATGGGAAACGACGAGACCAAGGTATTCAGTTTCCGACTTCTCAAAATCACATTTGTCAGGTTTGAGAAATAGTTTGTTGTCACAGAGTATTGTGAGGACCTCACGTACGACCTGACAATGTTCCTCTAGCGTGGTGATGTATATCATGATGTCATCCATATAAATGATGACAACTCCACGGTTGATGAGGTCTCGGAAGAGATCATTCATCATTGTTTGGAATGTTGCAGGGGAGTTTGTGAGACCAAAGAACATCACAAGTGGTTCATATAACCCGTGATTTGTCCGGAATGCTGCTTTCCATTCATCACCTTCGACAATACAGACATTGTTATATCCCCATCTGATATCGAGCTTAGTGAAATGTTTGGCTGATTTCAACTTGTCGACGAGTTCGGATATAAGGGGAAGAGGATAACGATTCTTGATTGTGATATCATTTAATTTCCTGTAATCCTGTATGGGTCTAAGGCGTCCATCTTTCTTTTTGACAAAGAAGAATGCTGAGGCGAAGGGAGATTTCGACGGTCTAATCCGTCCACTTGTGAGATTTTCCTCAAGGAATGCATCAAGTTCTTTTTGTTCGTCCGGGGAAAGATTATACGTTTTACAGTCAATCTTGTGATCTCCGGGTAATAACTCGATAGCATGATCCCAGGGTTTTCGTGGTGGCAATTCATCGAAGTTTTCCTTTGCAAAGACGTCACGGAAATCATGATAAACATCCGGTCCGATTTCCTCAGATCCTCTTCGTCTTCATCATCATCAATTAATCCTGGAATATGATCATCCTCACAACGGAACTCGATCCGTCCGGTTTTCCAGTCAATAGATGGATTATGAAGTTTGAGCCAATCATGTCTGAGGAATATGGTATTCGTTCCGAGATGAGTGACTGCCAATGCTATACGTTCGTGATGATCTAAAATGATCATCTCGACTATCACGAATTCCTTGATGGTGCCGCCAGAATTGGTCGTCCCATCAGCATTGTAGACTGGTATCGGATGCGGTAGAGGATGACAAAAGAGGTTCTTCTCTTTGACAAAGGATTGGTCAATAGACGATCCAGTGCACCCTGAATCTATTAACGCTGTAGTGGACAATTTCATTCCATCATCACATGTGATCTCGATAGGTAATTCGAGACTATCGCGTTTGATTTTGGACGTGTGAATGAATTGTGGTTTTTGTTGGAGATCACGGAGAATGAACGATGCGTCGTATTCAGAGGAGGTTTTTAGGGATGATAGGAGAGACGCATTGACTTCGGAATATCAGAATCATGAACAATTGAGCGGATATGATGAATTGCTCGTTCGTCATCAGAGGTATCAACGATGGATTTTATCCATCAGATGGACCAAGGATCAACGCTGTTAAGCCAGCTTTGGTCAGCCTTTGCAGTGGTGTGGGATTTGATTGCATGATTGCTTGGGCAATCAGAGGCTCCATTCTCCTGGATTTGCTCTTGAGGCGCCACACCAGATGCAATAGGAGACTTACTAACAGGTTCCTTCTTACGCGTTATCGGATGCTGCAAGATGATCACTTGTTTTGGCTCTTCAGGTGTCTCTTCGGTAGTCTCGCCCACATCGTGTACAGGTAACACTGCATATTTATTAACAGAAGGTGAAATACATGAGGTACCTACTGTACACGATGAGGACTGTTCTGGGAGCCATAGTTGATAGTGTTTGAAAGTCCGGTCCGGTTCGGTTTTCTTGCCTTTTTTGGTGGGACCGGACCAGGACCGGTTTTTCAAAATCTGAAAATCTTTCCAGACTGGACCAAACCGTCCACAACCGGTTCCTATTGGTCGCTGTTCCCGGTTTGGACCAGTTTGGACCAGTTTTTATCTATATTTGGCAATTTTTCTTCTGGTTGATACATTTCACGCAGCCACATTGGAATTTGGAACTCATCCGCAGCTGACCAGCATCACAGCCATGACAACAATGTAACGCCATCCACCCAACATGCCTACATACCAACAACGCCACTGGAAGGTCTCGTCCGTGACCACCTACCCTTCAAACTTGGGGGTGTCAAATTTTGCCATACGCCCATCCACACGATCCATGCAACCACCATGCACAGCCACGACGACGATAACAGCCCAACATGCTAACGCAGCCACAGATCCAACGACACAAGACGACAATGGCCCAACAAGCACCTAAAGGCTAACGCCCCAGCATGGTAAGTACAAGAAAACAGTTTATTAACATTCATTAACAGTACAACAGGGCACTGTGGCCTCGACAGCGCAATCATGACGATGCAACGCAGCCACACATCCGACGACGCAACACAGCTGTGCAACGCTCCGCACGGTAAGTACGACAACACAGTTTATTAACATTCACAGTACAACAGGGCGCTATGGCCTCGATAGCGCAATCGTGACGACGCAACGCAGCCAACCATCCGACGATGCAACACAGCCGCGCAACGCACCAGCACGGTAAGTACAACAACACAGTTTATTAACAGTATCATAGGGTGCTGTGGCCTCGACAACACACATCGTGGTGACACAACGCAGCCATGGATCCGACGACACAACACGTCCGCACAGTCGCGCACCCTGACCTACACCATAACGACAGGAGCCGCAGCAGCTCATTGACGAGCGTGGTCCCATCTTGGGTATCAAGCTCTGTCTTAGGCCCATCCACATCATCTACACCATCTATGCAACCACCACGTGCAGCCATGACGACAACGACAGCCCAGCATGCAGTGCCATCATACACCCATGCATGACATGCACGCAACCACCACGCACAGCCACGGCGACGACGACAGCCCAACGTGCACCCAATGCCGGCATGATGAGCATGGTCCCATCGGGGTTATCAGGTGCTGCTATATGCCTATGCACGACATGCATGCAACCACCACGACGACGACAGCCTAACTTGCATCCAGCATGGTAAGTAAACAAATATTTTATTAACAGTACAACAGTGAGCCATAGCTTGACGAGCGTGGTCCCATCGTGGGTATCAAGCTCTGTCGTATGCCCATGCACGACATGCATGTAACCACCATGTGCAACCACGACGACGACAGCCCGACATTCGCCTAACGTGCCTCAGCATGGTAAGTAAAACAAATAAGTGAAAAAAAAACATTTTATTAACAGTACAGCAGTGAGCCGCAGTGTGATGCCCTGATGACGCAACATAGGAATGACCCTGACAACACAATCCAGCCTCGACTCCGACGACGCGACATGTCTGCGCAGCCAACTGCGGGCCCCCCACCTACACACCACAACCACGCACCACGGGCCGTTGACAAAGAGTTATATAATATATTTATTCGTTTGTCTATTATAGATGCTACGTAGTAATAAAAACTTGTCAATTCTTGCAAGCAATGAGTCCTGATGAAGACCGGTCTTGAGAAGACCGGTTTAGACTGGTCGAGACTGGTCTTCAGCCGGTTCTGTGCTAATGAAAAATGTGAGGAACCGAGACCAAAACCGAGAGGGACCGGTCCCAATTTCAGCCAGTGTGTGGCTGAATTTGGTCCTGGTCCGGTTCGGTCCTTGGTCTTTTTTCGGTCCTAGGACCGGACTTTTAAACACTAGTAGTCGACTAGCTATGCTCCGTTTCCAAAACCCGACTCGGTGTTGTTAACCATAACGGAGAGGGCCTTCTCCCGTTCATCGACATTCTTCATCATGTCGGCAAGTTCTTGTGAGGATTGGTAAAAGATCTTGGTTCCACAGTAGTCCATCATCCTCATCTGACGGCCACGGGGTTTGAAGTGCTCGGCACAGGGCCAAGGCTTGCCACAACGGAAACACTTTCCTTCCGCCCTTGCTTTCGCGATATCCATCGGAACACCTTGGCCACCAAATGTGCCAGGCATGTAGAGGGAAGGGGTGGAAGTGGCTTGTTGACTTCCATCGGTCTTGGGTATGGTCGTCTCAGAACGACCAGGGAACGTCGGAAAGGGCTGTTGGGGATGCGGGCGAGAAACGAAGTTGGAAGTGTTGTATGAAGACCTCTTTCGGTCGGCAATTTCTGCCAAGGTCTGGGCTCCTTCGATGAGAGCTTCTTCCCAATGCGAGAAGGATTCGGATCGCATTAGTTGAGGTTGGGAACGTTCAACGTATTCGACGACCTCATTATGGATCCCGTTCCTCATAATATTGATGAGGAGTCGTCATTGGTCGAAGAGGTCGAAGTTGGCCTCAAGGACAAGTTGTTTCATGGTGGTGAAGAAGTCTTCCACCGTCTCTTTTCCTTGCTTCAAGTTCATCAACTTCTTTTCTGCCGTTCGTTGAAGCGCGACCGGCTTGAAGACTGAATCAAGATGAGGAATAAACTCATCCTCATACGATAATGCGAGGTTTCTTCGTGACTGTCTGAACAAGTCCACCCACCGTCCTGCGGCGTTTGAGCCCCTCATGTACGACAGTACAATCAGGATCTTCTGCCTGTCGCTTGGTTCCTCGTTGAACCCCAGGAGGTAGATCTGAATTTGACGTGTCCATGTCATGTAGTTCAACTTGTTCCCGTTGAACATCTCCAGCTTGGCTGCTAATGACTTCCCGATCCTCGGCTCGAGAGGATGAACCTGCAGTGGGGTTTGTGGTGTCAACGGGCGGGGTTCTTCATCGTTGTCGTTCCTTCTCAGCGTTATCCGCCCAGTAGGTCTTCCAGTCGTCGACTGACGGTGGATCCCACCGGCCATGGGGTTGAATAGGGACTGGGGCATAATAGGTCGAGGGTTTTGCACGGCGTGCGATCGTGTCGGGAGTCTCATATCGTAGGTTGATGGCACAGGAGGCGGGCCTGTGGCTGAGGGATCCCTCAGGAAATGTCCATACCAAGTCCGAAAATTCCGTGCATCGAGTTCATTGGATTCTGGACTTGGGACAGGGAGGTCTAATGAGCTGGTGGTAGCGGGGATGTACGATGAGGAAGCCATAGGTCTTCATCCCCTTTGTCCGGGACGACTGGCGTTGGGTTCCAATACTGAGTGAATCGGGCCATTGCTCATATGGTTTAGAGGGCGATAGGTTGGTAAATGTTCTAAACGCTACCAAGGTAGACGCACAGCATGGCAAAGTCGAAGTTACACCGTGTTAAGAACAAGTACAGGAAGATGGTTATGAGAAACGTCAGAGCGCGGCCTACTCGACGATGTAGAGAGAACAGTGAGGGTACAAAGTGTACCATCAACAGGCAAATGTAGGAAGGTGGAGGCGAGAGAGTAGTTCTGAAATAATGTTAGGGACGACCAAAGACAAAGACCAAAGTGGAAACTCTGTGATTCTGGTAGGGAAAACTATTTCAGAACTAGAGACTTACTACGATATTCGAGTTGTATATAAAGCCAGAACCCTATGACCAGGGTTGCGATAAGAGCAGCTATGATAAGAAAGACTATATGCCAGGCGGAAAGCATGAGGTGTTGAAATGGAAAAGAAGACGTGAACGTGTTTGATAGGAATGATAGAAGAAGAAACGGAGATTAAATAGAAATGGAAGCGTGACCATGTGAAATGATGACAAAGTGAAGATGTGAAGTGGTAAGAAATGAAATGATCCGTTCACTCTTCCTCATCAGAAGGCTCAAGAAATTGATTGAGCGTAAGTGGCTCCCTGAAGATGCGGTTACGGCCCTTGAGCGCAGAGATCGATTTCGAGACTTCGTCTTCGATAGTGACAAGTTGTGGGGCTGGTTGACATGCGGGAATACGAATCTTCAGGCCAGTGCGGGCGATGGCAACTTGCGCCAGCTTCTCGACTGCAGCGTTTGCTGCGCTTGAGTCCCCTTCAGCATCCATAATGGCCCCAAAAGCTGGTCTCCAATCTGCATCTTTGTATTGTGTGCCGAGAATATGTTGAATTCGTGTTTCAGCTTCTGGTAATGACATGTCTGTAGATGCGAAATCTCGGATGACTTTCCAGGCTGCAGGGTCTGCATGCGGCAATGATATTGGCATGGGAAGGGGGTCTACGGAGTTGGATTCTCTAGAGAAAACCACTAAGCCGTCTTGTTCAAGGGACTTGCCGCATGAGAAAGCTAATGTACGGTTGTATTTGTGTGTGGTTCCAGCAATGTTCGATGGTTGCGGATGAAACTTGATCCCAGGCATGCTGAGCCATCATAATTCCTTCGAGAATATTAATTTTGTAAATGTTGCGTTCACCAAGTTCATCAAGCTCAATAGCACGCCGACAAAAGTTCTGATGATAGAGGGCCTTGAAACAATGGATAATGCCTGCATTGCAAGGTTGCACAAATGAGGTCATATTCGGCTTGAAGAACTCGACCTGTACATTTGTTGGTTGATAAGTGACGATGTGTCCACTGAAATTATCAACAAGAAGGCAGACGTGGCGATTAGAGCAGCGCATCTTGAGATCAAATTTCTTTAGCCATCTAACAGTTAACATGAGTCAGATTCCCACAACACAAAATCATTCTTACTCTTCGAAGAGAAATGCTGTCATCCAGGCCTTCGTATTGTTGCGATAGTAGAAGCCTTGTTCCTCAGGGGTTTCCTCCTTGAAGCATTGGGGTTTCTTATACTTGCCAATATAAATTGGCGCAAATTTCTCGCTGCCATCTGCGTTACAGGCAAGGCCAATTGTAATTCGGAATTTCTCCTTCTTTTTTCCGCTCATTTGTTTGGTTGCAAGCCCGCGATCAGGTGGTGCGCTTTCATAATACAATCAGCTCATTGATTTGTATCCAAAACAATAAGAAACCTACAAAGGAAAAAGGCTTGTCTCGTCGAAGTTTCATCGATCTTGAGGTGCAAATTGAGACAAAATGTCCTGACAGTGTTTTTGCTCCTTCTCGACAGCTGCAAGATCCACTGAGCCAGCTTCGCCATGTCGACGAAATTCACAAATTTTGTAGGCCCAACAAAACGGCGCTATCCATCCTTCCCCTGAAAGCTGTTCCTCCTCTGGAACATCGCAAAGCACCTCAAACCTGCTTCTCTTCTTCTTTAGCATTAGCCCATTGACTTGCTCTCCTTTTTGCTCCATATGTGTGACCCATAAGAATAGGGCCTTCTCCACATCGGGCCATGTAATAATGTGTGGCCGCTTTGATGACAAGGCATTAGGGTTATCGCTTACACGTCTTTCCAGTTCTGGGCGTTCCTTCAGCTTTCGAGAGAGTGTAGGTTGCGTAAAAGTTAAAGCCCCTGACTGAAGAGAGGCCCCCTGAAGCTCCCTCATATGTCTGTCCGGCCTGACCACTGATTTTGGGTCTCAAATTTGCTATATTTCAGAGGTCAAATTTGCTATTCCGGACAGACATGTCACATGTCACGTGTGACATGATGTGACTCCACCAAAATGTTACAGCGTAATTTTCTCTTGGTTTGCGGTGTGCAGACAATATGCAGGTGCATACAGCAACGTTAAACTATGTACTAACATGAAGAGAAAACATTCTATGCAATGGTTATATTCCCACCCAATATCTTGAGCTTCAAGAGCTTTTCCTTGACTACCGGTCTTGTGAGAGCAAGCCAATGTTTGGCAGCTTTTACTGTGAGTCGAAGGGCACGCGGATTGGGCCCATCGAAAGCCCTGCGTCCAAGGTGGTACAGGATGTTGCTGATGGGAGTATGGGTGTGCAGGTGGTACGTGTGATGGAATTTCATGAAGGTGGCAAGCGAGTCTTCCGAGTTGTCAGCTTCGTACATAGCACCATCAGAACTGGTACATTCCTGGATGACGCCAGACAGATAAGCAAGGTTGAAGTTGCAACACACGTTCAGACTTACTCCCGACAAAGGTAGATAGACACGCAGTGAAAGAAACATGAGGTCTGAAAGGGATTCCGAGGAATCGAGTGAGCCATACCTACTATTCGTTCCCTTCTTGTAGATGTTGAGTACCTTGCCAATGTAGAAATGCGCGGCGCTGCGAATGATGAAAAACAAATGTCGTTGCACCGGAAAAAGCTTCGACACGTTCTTTGATTCATAACAATTCTAAATTGGGTAGTTCTGGTGGGTCAGTGGCAATCGTTACGATTGAGACAAGAGCGCGACCAACAAACCTTTAGGCATGACAAGCTGTGCAATAGCTCTTGCGACATTCTGCCAATGCAGTTCCCTGTCTTTCTTTGCCTGAACAAACTCGCCATCAAGTACTTGTGCTATGCAGACACAATGTGATGCTTCTTGAACGGTCATTTTTGATTCCTCATCGATGCCACTAATTGTCCGGTGTACAGACATAAACCTCGGGTCACCCTTTCCGATCGTATTGTGGCTAATCTCCTATCTGGTCATCTTTTGCTTGCAGCATGGTGCCGAATGCATTGACAACTGCCCCAGGTATCTTTTGTCCCTTAACAGCAAGGCACTGGAGGTCACTGTAGATGATATCAATGTTCTGAATACGCCGGACTTGATGTGGGGCATATTGAAAGCATAACAGTTGCCAGTTACTTGGACTTACATGCAACGGTCTGGGTACTTGCTTTGTAGATGGTTGTGGTTTGAGATCAAGAGTGATTATTGAAACTCAGACAATTTGTCTGACTTATAAACTACATGGCGTGTGAACTACTTACTACGTATGATATACTACTATTCATTCAACACTCCCCCTTACTTAGCGTATCTCATTCGCATAAGTGTCGAGAGTAGTTAACAACGCTCAAACTAGTTCCAGCTAGTGGCGTGATTGAATATGAGACCTAGTTGAGATCTACAAAGCTCGAATTTGACATATCCAAGGTTCTTGGTGAACATATTGGCAGGATTGTCAGTTCCTTCGATATAGAAAATCTCTACTTGCTGATTGACTACAGCATCTCTGATAAAATGATAACGGATGGGGATATGTTTTGTGCGACATTCAGTAATGGGATTGTTAGCGATAAAAATCGATCCCTGATTGTCTCCACAAATAGGAATAGGTTTAAGATCGAAACCGATCTCCCCAAACATTTGCTTAATCCACAGGACTTGGCGAGTACAATCGCTCAAAGCCATATATTCTGCTTCAGTTGAAGACAGAGCTGTGGTTTTCTGGAGATGTGAGTTCCAGAGGAATATGCCATTCGCCAGTTTGATATAAAATCCCGTTTGGGAGTGGCGAGTTTCTGGGTCTGCTCCCCAATCGGAGTCAGTGCAAGCTGTTAAGCCATTCCCAGTACTTCCATCATATACAAGTGAATAATCACGAGTACTGATTAGGTATCGACAAATATAAAGAGCTTTATCAAGATGCTCTTGTGTCGGATTGGCAGCCATTCGCGCCATCTGGGTCACTGCATATGCAATGTCCGGGTGAGTGCCAAGCATTAAGTACATTAAGGAGCCTATTACTGTCTGGAATCATGTCCGAAGTTCCGGGTTGACAGAGGCTGTATTCTTCTCAGGTTGATATCCCTGAGGTAAAGGGTATGAGCGGGTTTTGCATTGATCATTCCGCATCGCTCAAGTACTTTCTCGAGATATTCGCACTGATCAATATGTAATCGGCGACCTTCTCGGCGTATCTTCATTCAGAGGAATTCTGTAGTTTCCCCAAGATCGCGGCAATCCCACTTTTTCATAAAAGCAGCTTTCATCTTGTTGACTAGAGCTTTTGAGGGTCCGCAGAATTGGGCATCGTCCACATATATGATGGCCAGGATGAAATCTTTCCCTTTTCTATAGATGAATAGGCCAGTGTCTGTCTTCAGTCGCTCGAATCCTAGTTCTTTCATTGACTCGTTAAGGGCATTCCACCAAGCTAATCCAGCTTGTTTAAGTCCATATAGGGTGCGGAGAAGTTTAAGAACTTTGCCTTTAAGGTGAGAAGGGAGGAATCCTTCAGGAAACTCCATGTAAATCTCCTCATCAAGTTTGCCATATAAATAGGCAGATCGCACATTGAGACCAGTAATATACCAGTTCTCTAAGGTGCATAGGGCGAGCATACATCGCACAGTCTCGAAACGTACTACTGGACTGAAAATCTGATCGAAATCCAATCCTTCAGTTTGAGAGAATCCTTTCGCAACTAGGCGAGCTTTCTTTCGACCATCAGATTTGACGTCGAAGACCCATCTGTTTTTGATTACCTTGCGGTTAGATGGACGGTCAACTATTTCATAGACTTTGCGTTCTTTCAGCATGTCTAGCTCTTTTTGACAAGCTTCAAACCAAAGCTTCTGCTCTGATTGTGGCAAGTGGAGTATGTTGCGGTAAGACCATTTGTGATAATTAGTTTGAGGGGGTGAATCCTCTAAGGGTATAGCCTTTGCACATAGGTAAGAAACCAATGCGTCTCCCCCTTCCCGGACTAGTCGTTCGACATCATCTTCAGAAGGTGTTGGAGAGGGAGGCATAGCTCCGGGAACAGGTGGTTCTTCCGGTGCTGAAGGTGGCGTTTGGCCAGTGAGTTCCTTCCATTTGCTCTCTTTCTCTACGTCTCTTATTTGTTTAACGGGATGTTCCCGTTCACCATAGACGTTGCCAGGCCGCAAAGGGGCACGGCATTCACGCTGGGACCATCTGGGTAATGCAGGTGGTGCATCCAGTGGGGGTGTGCGACATGGTGGTGTGACTGGAGGAGGTGGAGCAGGAGAGGGTGGTCTCTCTGGTTCTTCGTCAGAAGAAGAAGAAAGGGGGTCCTCTGGTGAAGGTGGTCGCACAAGAGGATCTAGCACTTCGCGGATCCTTTGATCGCAATTTTTAAGAGGCAGAGGTGGTAGATCATCGTCACCATTTGGTGGATCATCCACTTGAGGAGGGTGCTGATGGGGATGCTGAGGAGCATCACTTACCGGCTTGTGTGGCCAAGCCCCAGCACAGTGAGGAAATAAATTCTCATCGAAAATCGCATGAGCATAGGTATGCAGCGAGTTGTTTGGGCGCATGAACAGGTAATTCTTATCATTTCCTGGTGCGACACCAAGATAAATCATTAACTGTGACTTAGCCTGTAGTTTACCTCCGCAAACATCCACTGGTAGGTGCACATAGGCGCCACATCCGAAAACTTGGAGATGAGATATGGTTGGAGAACTTTTAAACAAAAGCTCATAGGGGGTTCTCTAATTTAGTCCCCTCTTGGGAGTGCAGTGAGTGCAGTTATAGACGTGTGCCGCATGCATGACTGCAAACTCCCAATAAGAAGAAGGTAGGCAAGCGTGAAGTCACATCGCCTGTGCTTTATCCATAAGGGTCCTGATAAAACATTCAGCTCGACCGTTCTGCTGAGGGGTGTGTGGCGCAGACTCATAGACATGAATGCCATGGTCGCGCATCAATTGCCTGAAGGCTTTTGATTTATATTCTCCCCCTGCATCGGACATCCAGCCCTTAACCTGGGCTTTATACTGAGTATTCACATACTTCAGGAACTCCTTGGTGGCTGATAAGGCCTGATCCTTCAAGCGTAGACGTTGTACCCATCCCATAGAAGTGTAATCATCATAAAAGACGATGACATACTTGTGTTTATGGTAGGACTCAACCTCAAAGGATTTGAGATCTGAGTGTACAAGCTCAAAAGGGGTAGTCACATGCGCATCACTTTTGGTGAAGGGGCGATTAGGTTGTTTGCCTAGCTGACAGCCAGGACAAACTGGTTCAGTTGGCGGTATGGAGACCGCTGGGAAGTCTTTGATATGTTTACGCCCAGCCCTTAAGACATCCCGAGAAGGGTGAGCTAGGTGGCGGTGTAGAAGATCATAGTCAATGGTGATCATGTCTAAATTCGCACTAGATTGACTGTGGATTGTAGGAGCGCGAACCCAGTACATAGTACTGTCACCATGCGAGTGGAAAGAAATCACGAGTCGTTTGCTACACTTGTTATAGATATTGATATTACCGCCAGTACTGTTGACAGTGAGACAGTCATCCTTTAATAAGGTTCCCAGTGATATTAACTTCACTGTTAATGAGGGCATATAAATGGTCGGCGATAGTCGCACAGTTGTACCATGGAACGATATAAGGACTGTGCCTTGGCCAAGAATTGGCGCTTTGCCATTGGCAGTATTGGTGTAGCGAGGAG
Organism: Melanogaster broomeanus; assembly: GCA_014904935.1. Taxonomy (NCBI): domain Eukaryota; kingdom Fungi; phylum Basidiomycota; class Agaricomycetes; order Boletales; family Melanogastraceae; genus Melanogaster; species Melanogaster broomeanus. The sequence continues at coordinate 8,004 of MU123762.1, read as the reverse complement.
TGGTGAATTCCTGATATTCAACAAAGTCGTTGAAGTTGCAGGTGAAGTGGGATGATGCCCCAGAATCCAGTAAATTTCATCACTATCTACGACAGACGACAGTATATAATCTACGTACTGTGGTGAGTAACATCGCACATCAGCGTCTGTGTAGTGTGAGAGTGGGAATGAGACTTGCCTCATATCGAAATCCTCAATGAACCCAAACTCCTCCGGGTCGCCAAGGAAGGCATCGAGGTATTGATCCTCGGCGGGGATTTCTGTGGTATAGTAGTCATCGACATCATCGTCGGCTTTTTCAGAGCCATAGATGTCGATGAGGTCCTCCTCATCATCGAAGGTAGAAGGTCCAGCTGGAGGCTGGGAGTCTTCTGTAGGGGTAGTATCCCGAGGGATACAGATGGCAGGGTCACAACCGAAGGTGTCGGTGTGATGATGAGGTGAGGAGGGAGGCAGGGAAGCCTCAGGGACCACAGGGAGGAAGAAAGAGTGGGGGAGGATCCGTTCCTCCAAACGAAGACGTTTGGGAGCGGGCTCCCCAAAATCATTGATGTTGTGGTTAGCAACAGGATCGAGGCATCACACTGTCTCGATAGTCGGAGTGACTCTGAGACGGTGAGTGAGGTCGATAGACCGTTTGGTCTGAGGAAAAGCGGGCGGCCCATAGAATTGGGCGCCTTGGGTATGTGCAAGTCGACGAGGGTCGACAACGGGAACGGTATACGATGGTAAAGGTGGTGTAGGAGTGACCACCGGCGGGGTAGGTGTCATGGGCATTGCGCTGAAGGCGAAGGAGGAGAAGTCGTCGGCATCATTGACGTGGGCGTTATGACACGCCTTCTGATGAGCTTCTCCTTTGGCGGAGCATTTGCCCCGCCTACCTTTTCCCTTCTGGTCTCCCCTTGTTGCTGTTGCTGCTGCTGTGAGAATTGGGGCTCCTTGCCCTTCTTCTTCATGGCAGAGTTCTTGTTAGCATGTTGATCAGAGGGCTTTCGCCTACTGATAAACTGTTGCCAGGCTAGCACAGCTGAACGCTCGATAGAGGTGAGCATCAGGTCGGTGGGAGAGGAAGCGGCAGAGGTAGTAGCACCAGCAGTGGGGGTGGTTGTCGCCTCAGGTGAAGTCAAATTCATGATCTGAGTGACGATGTCTATATACTTAGGAACCTTAGCAAGAACAATCATCGCTTGGATCGGTGCCGGGACCTCGTACTTGTACTCCGAGAGACGCGAAAAATGCGCAGTCATCTTGGCGAAAGCGGGAGCCAGGTGGCTGTTCTCCGGGATCGTTGTGTCCATCAACGCTTTAAACTCTGTGAAGACAGAGGCGATGGAGACCTTGGAGAACTGCTCCTTGAGAGCATCCCAGACTTCCTTGGCGGAGACCACAGATGTAAACTTGTTCGAAAGGTCGTTGTTCATCTTCAGGAGGATGTTCCCGAAGGCCTTGTCGTTGTCATCCTCCCAGGTATCGATCGCATCCTAGTTCTCACCAGTGGATTCAGGACAGGCAGTCCTGATGACCCAAAAGTATCTGGAGGCATGCAAGAAGTTTTGCATCTTGGGGGCCCATTGTTGATAGTTCGACCCGGTGAGGATCGGGACCGACGTGGAGAGGGAAGACTGAGTGTTGTTAGAGGAAGACATTGTTTGAAGATCTGGGATAGGAACGTCAGTACCAGTCAATAATGTTTCAAAGTCCAGTTAAAGACCCGAAAAAAGACTGGCAACTGGACTGGACTGACACCAGTTGCAACTGGACTGCAGTTGCAGGTTGCCTGACTTTGATACATGGTCCAGTTGCAGTTGCCTTGAATTTTAGAAAAACATAAGACTGGTTGAAGACTGGTTGCAACTGGTTGCATGCAGGACTGATTGTCATGTTCCAACAGGTCGTTGTTTCACATTTCAATGACACATTAGAGTGCATGATGTCAATTTTTCATGCTAATTTACTATATTTATATGAAAAACAAAGAAAATATATGTTTGTTGTACATTTTTTAGTTGAATTTACCTTTTATTGACACACTCTTATGCTGTGAATGATGAGAAATTCCTGAAATGTACTTTTTTTCATAATTTAATACAATAATTATTGTAGTATAGCAGTCTTTCAAAAGACTGGTTGCAACTGGTTCAATTTTCATAGCTGACAAATGGCAACCAGTTGCCAGCAGTTTCAGTCCAGTTGCCTCAGATTTGGGATCAAAAAAGACTGGTTGCAGTCCAGTTGCCCACAAAAGTGGTCAAAAGACTGGACTGAACTGGGCTTTTAAACACTACCAGTCAATGTGTGAAACAAAGAGTGGGGGCGAAAATAGTTCGCACATTTTAACGCCTAGAGCCGCAGATCTCAGGGACATAGTCTCCTCATAGATCTTTGACCAAGTCGCATGTGTTCTGGCAAGATACTTGCACAGAACGCGACATTTAGCAAGTGTCTCGGCGATAATCGCACAGAGGACATTTGCAAAGCATCCAAGTGGTGGAAGCGAGATACTCGCATTCACGCCACTCGGGGCTCATAACCTATTGAAAGCATAACAGTTGGCAGTTACTTAGACTTACATGCAACGGTCTGGGTACTTGCTTTGTAGATGGTTGTGGTTTGAGATCAAGAGTGATTATTGAAACTCAGACAATTTGTCTGACTTATAAACTACATGGCGTGTGAACTACTTACTACATATGATATACTACTATTCGTTCAACAGGGCATTCTGAGGAAGAATCTGCTCCATGTTTTAAGGTTATTTGAGGTGTAATGTAGTAGTGATAGTGTAGAGATTCTAGTAACACAAAGCTCTTAGAGGCAAAATGTACAACATTGAGTCGGCCGGAGCAGTCAAATTTGGGTGACTGCCGGTGCCCAGATGGTCCCAAATTTGCTATTTCAGGACAGACATAGGCCAAAATTTCGCCTCAAATACTCCCAAATTTGCTATGGCCGGACAGACATTTTGCCATTTTTGGGTCTCAAATTTGCTATCTGCCAGACAGACATATGGGGGAGCTTCAGGGGGCCTCTGAAGAGTTTTGAAGTGAGTGACCACATCACCTTGTGGTATCAGGGGATGAGCATTGATGTATGCAAAGACTGTCAACCAGTCACTTAGTGTGAGGTTTTGCCATGATGTATGAGCTACTGGTTGTGCAGCAGTGAGAGGAGCATCCTTGACATTGGGCTTTTTTTGGCTGTCAGTTATATGGTGGAGGCTTATTGCGAGGTTTACGCTTCTCAGCTGGCATTCTTCAAGATGTGATTAGGGATGAACGACATGAATTGTGCTTCTATAATGCATACACTGAGCCAAACAAGGTTGAGCCCAGTGTCCCGCCCACCAAATGGCCCATCTGATAATGTATAATGGTGCCCTGGAGTTGATACATATACATTATACAATTTTTGCTGAGTTTCTCACTGTCCCGCAGTGGGACTCAACAATTCCAATACATTATGACATATATACAGTTTGACCACATACATTATGAGAAAGTCTACTGTATTCAGGTTATCGCTGCATGGATGGAGCGAAAAAGTCCCGGCGTGGCAAAGTGCCGAAAGGCGCCACGTTTGGCCAGCCGGTTTGTGTCACGGGCAAGGCCAGAAGTACGAAATGGACGAGACCAGATTCGGATGAGTTGACGAAGAGTCGAGACTGAAGTATGCCAATGATTGGAGTTGATTCCACGAAGGAGAAGTACAAAGCCTCGAGCAACAGGATGATGGCGCGGATGCTTACATAAGTACGTAGTGAGTGTAGCGGCTAAGTACAACTTGAGTAGGAATCAAGACGAAGTGTACATAAGATAAATATAAGTAAGTCAGAAAGGTGAGGGTAAACCTTGACCCTCACATCATCCCCCTTCTGAGAGATGAGTGCAAGAGATCATAAATTAAGACGAGCGGCAGGGCGCGAAACGCGACCCGAGCGGGTAGTAGTGCGTGTGGGCGGTATGTAATCAGCACGCAGTTTTGATGCTCGAGAGGCGGCGAAGCGGGGCGAGGTGCAGCGGAGGGGACTGCAGACGAAGGAGCAGGAGCGGGAGCGGGTGTATCCAAAACCATTCCATCTCGGTGCCTACCCGAAGGCGGAGATGACTCGGACGCCACGATACGATTCTCGGACGGTAGATCGCTCGGAGCGGACACCGGAGCGATGCGATCCTCGGGACCTGGATCAGAGAGGGAGAATGATTGGGTGAGTACGAGAGCGTGTGGTCTAGGTGCTTTAGGATGTCGTCTATGGTAACGCTCGATAAGTTCGTTGTAAGTAGTGGGAATATCTGAAAGGGGAAGCCAAGAGTCTTCGGAATCAGGTAAGTTCTTAAAGTGAACGAAATATTCGAAACGGTGACCAATTTTACGACAATCGCGAATAGAGTGAATAGAAAGTGAGGGGTCATCAGAAAGTTCAAAGGGTTCGGGGTCAGAATGAGCATGAAATTCGAAGGGTCCTTGTAAGGTTCTAGAAGGAAATATTAAAAACGGGATGAAGACGAGAAAGATAAGAAGGAAGGTTGAGGAGATAAGAAGACGGTCCGATCTTATGAACGACACGATAAGGGCCGAGTCGTCGGTGATCTAGCTTGTCTGAGGGACGAGTAGTCTTGATGTTGCGACGTAGGAGCCAGACTAGTTGGTCCTTCTGCAACTCAGGAGCGGGGAGGCGCTTCTGATCATAGTAGCGTGACTGTGTAGCTTGCGCGAACTCGAGTTCAGCACGTAATTCGGCATGAATTTGCTCGAGTCGGCTTGCTAAGTCAGAGGCAGCAGGAACGGTTGAGCGTTCGGAGATCTGTGGTTCAAAAGTGGGGTGAAAAGCGTAGTTAGCAAAGAAAGGGGTTTGTTTCAAAGAAGCGTTCTCGAGGTTGTTGAACGCGAACTCTGCGAGAGGCAGGTAGTCGACCCAGTCGTCCTGCTGGTATGAGCAGTACGCACGCAGGTAGGTCTCGAGCGTCTGGTTGGTGCGCTCGGTGAGACCATCAGTCTGGGGGTGGTAAGCGGTCGACGTATCTAGGCTAATTTGAAGGAGAGAGGTGAGTTCTTTCCAGAAACGTGAAACAAAGAGGGAACCTCGATCAGAAACGATCGAATCGGGAAGTCCGTGAAGACGGAAAATATGATTAAGGAACAACCATGCGAGCTCGGGTGCGCTCATTGCTTCGCGACAGGGTACGAAGTGAGCTGCGCGTGTGAGACGATCGCAAACTACCCATATTGAGTCATAACCGTGCGATGTTGGGAGTTTGACGACGAAGTCCATTGTAATGGCTCTCCAAGGACGAGAGGGGACTTCGAGTGGCTTGAGCAGCCCATAGGGTTTGTGACGGGGAGTCTTGATACGCGCACAAGTGTCACAGGCCTCAACGTAGCGACGAACAAAAGTGTTCATGCCAGGCCAGGAGTAGTCTCGCGAGACGAGACCCAAAGTGCGGTTGCGACCCGGATGACCTGCAGAGGGTTGGTCGTGACGAGAATGGAGAATGTCAGTGCGTAATGGCTTAGGAACGAAGAGACGGCCTTTGTGAAAAACCAAGCCCGACTCTGTGGTAAAGTCTGGGCTACCTTGAACCAATGCTTCGCGCCACTCATTGTCCTCGCGAAACGCGGACTTGAAACGCTCCAAGAGCGCTGAGTTATCAATGGCAAGCGTGGTAAGGGCCTGTGAATGAGCTGAAAGGGAAGAAATGGATTGAGAATGAGCGTTAGCGGAATCCGAAGAAAAGAGTGTGTTAGTATGTTCAGGGGTTAAAAGGATTTTGCGTTGGCACTCGTAGGTGTCATCCCCCTTCTGAGGGACGAAGTCCGGGCGACGAGACGGAGCGTCTGCGACATTGGTGTGACCCGGACCCCAAGCAAGAGTAAAATTAAAATCAGAGAGAAACATAGACCATCGCGCTTGGCGACGATTCAAAACTTGAGAAGACATGAAGTACTTAAGGTTATTATGGTCAGTGACGACCGCGATTGGGTACGGCGAGCCCAGGAGCCATGCGCGCATGTCACGGAACGCAGCGACAATAGCGAGGAGCTCTTTGTCGTGGATTTCGTAGTTGATTTCTGCGGGAGAGAGCTTGCGGGAAAAGAAACCGACGGGGTGAAGGACACCATCATCGTCAGGCTGCATGTGAACTGCCGAGATGGCGAAGTCAGATGCATCTGCAGCGACGGTAGAGGGGCGATGAGGGTCGAAGTGCCGTAGTATAGGCGCGTCAAGGAATTTTTGTTTAAGCGTTTCAAACGCGAGTCGAGCCGAATCTGAAAAATTAAAAGTAACACCTTTGTGGGTTAAGGCGGTGAGTGGAAGGGTAATACGAGAATAGCCGTCAATGAAACGACGGTAGAAGTTAGTAAAGCCGAGGAATGATTGTACCTCCTTAACGGAAGTAGGGGTTAGGCCAGGACGAGATAGTGTCCTAGTTTTTTGGGATTCATCTTGACGCCGTCAGCGCTGATGATATAGCCCAGGTACTCGACCTTGGACTTGTCAAACTCGCACTTTGCGGGGTTGGCACAAAGGTGAGCGTCACGGAGGCGATCGAGAACCTTAGAAACGTGAGCAGTATGCTCTTCCTGAGAGCGAGAGAAAATGAGAATGTCGTCTAGATATACGACGCAAAAGATATCGAGGAAGTCTCGAAGGGTATCCTGAATAAAAGATTGAAAATGCGGCTGGCGCGTTAGTTAAACCATAAGGAACTACGAGATGTTCGAAGAGTCCGAAAGGAGTCCGAAAGGCGGTCTTCCACTCATCTCCCTCCTTGATGCGTACGTGGCTATAAGCTGACTTTAAGGTCAATAACAGAAAAGACTTTGCAGCCTTGCACGCGATCAAGGAGATCGTTGACGAGTGGGAGCGGATAACGATTCTTTTTTAGTAATAGAATTCAAACCTCGGAAATCGACGCAAAGACGGAGCTTCGCCAGTCTTTTTGCGGATGAAAAGAACGGGAGCAGCGGCAGACGACGTGGAACGTCGAATATGCCCGCGCTTGAGGTTTTCTGAGATGTGTTGAGCGAGCGCGTCACGCTCGGCGGGAGTGAGACGATAAAGGGGGCCGAAAGGCGGGGATTTCCCTTCTTCGAGCTCGATATCGACGTCATAAGGTCGATGGGGAGGTAAGCTTGTCGAAACTCCGCGGGGGAGAAGACGAGAGTCAGCCCAAGGTCGATATTTATCTGGAATAAATTTAAGATAGTCAGTATGTACTATCAGAAGGAGATTCCAGTGGTTCGACGTCATCAATGTCGTCGAATGAGGGAGTAGAGCTGGTGCTCGTCGTGTTAACAACGGCAGCAGAGGGAGTAGGATGGAAGCGAAGGACGCAGACAGAGTCTTTGTCCGACTTCGCGTACTTCTGAAAACGTTTTGGACCTATGAATTTGATGTCCAGAGGAGAAGGAGGGGAGTGAAGACCCGGCGAGGAGCGACCGAAGCCAGTCCAACGCACGAAAGGAAGAGAGATAGGAGGTAGTGGGAGGAGTAGAGGGAGTAGACGTCTGAGGAGACGCGTCGGCGCACGACACGACAGGAGGAGAGGGGGAAACCTGCGAGGAGGCGAAACGAGAGGAGCCGGATAGACCGAAGCCTAAACCAAGCATGGAGACGGAGTGCGGAGCCAGCGGAGGAAGAATAGGCTTGAGACCGAAGCCTTTAGCCGTTACAGTGACTGGATGGGAGCGCGAGAGCCCGCAACAATCGAGGGAGAGGGACATCTCAGCCCAGTCGATGTTGGGGTTGTGTCGACGAAGCCAGTCTAGCCCCAGAATTACGGGGTAGCCGACGGAGACGACAGCGAGAGGGTGAGTCTCGGAGTGGGTACCAACAGAGATATTGGTGACTACGTCTTGGGTGATCAATCCAGAGGCAATCGGGCGGTCATCTACTGCTAGTATGGGTATAGGTGTGTCTTTGAGACGACGTGGTAACGAGTGTCTAGCGGCGAAACGTTCGGAGATACAGGAAGCGGTTGCGCCGCTGTCAACGAGAGCATAGGT
>MU123761.1:164385-183763 GCA_014904935.1 Melanogaster broomeanus | reverse complement strand
TGAACGTGTCGAACGAGCCCGGAACTCTAGGATAGTATATAAGTACAGTAGATTATCTACACAATGTATCATTCCCGCTATGGAACCTGCGAGACCCGTGAGACCCGTGAGACCCGTGACATTACCCACTACCCCTGCAGTACCCGCAGGGTTACCCTTTACCCTTCAGCACCCTTGGGTATAGGGGTAGGGGTAGCTGGGGGTAGGGGTAGGGGTCAACATCAGGATACCCAAGGGTTTACCCCTGCTGATCCCTACTTGTCAGTCATGAATCATGACTCATTGCAAGCTAGGAAAATCCTAAGTCAGTCACGGTCACCTTGATTGTTTTAGTAAGATTAGGAGATAATGACGATCACACTGCACCTCCTAATCTCAACTGTATCAACAATGCCTCCTGCTCATGGGCACCATTGCAGCTTCTGTGGCAAGTCACTTCCTACTTCCACAGGAGTCAAAAAGCACATCATGAATCGTCCTGAATGTCGCCAGCTCTGGGAGAAGACAGTAGTATCGCGGTTGAACAGTATCTCTGTGTTCGATGAACCAGAACCATCGAGTCAAGATCAACATGGCGATAACGATGATCCAAGCATACCTGATGCCCGAATTCCTCCCCACAGCCCATTGGCAGCCCCAGATGCCATGGAAGACTGGGAGCCTCCTCACAATCGTCGTCACCCTCGTGCTCTATCGGTTGAAGCACTGGAGTCACCTAAGCGTATAAGGCAAGGCGGTCAGATTGAAGATGTCCCAGATTCAGAAGAAATTCGAAGCACTGGCCGCTTCTTTGAGCGCTTCACTACTGCTGGAGAGGTGTTACGCGAGTCTCTTTCCCCCTTTGAGGTGTACCGTCAAGAGCGTCAAGAAGTTGGGAATATATTTACTCACCATTCAATGATGAGGAAGAATGGGATTTGTCGGCATGGATGATGAGGCACTTGGGCCAAACCCGAGTAGATGAGTTTCTGAAGTTACCCATTGTGAGTATATCTCATGAAGCTGATTACGATTATGCTCACATGTAGCCTGGTCATAGACACGCAATCGTACTATGCCTTCATTTCACAACGCTCGCTCGTTCTTCAAGAAAGTGGATGCTTTGCCACACGGAACCCCATGGTCATGTAAGAAGGTCACGATCACTGGAGATCAGGAGGACGAAAATGGAGAAATGATGACGGAGGAGGTGGAGGTGTGGCTGAGGGATGTGGTGGAGTGCATTCAAGAGTTGATCGGAAACCCCCTTTTCGAGGACGATATGGTCTATGAGCCATCACGAGCATACCAGGACGAAGCAGGCCTTCATCGAGTCATTGACGATATGTGGACTGCAGACTGGTGGTGGGATACACAGGTAAATCGTCTACTCTGGGTCCGAAGATAGAACCACCCACCCTAATCGAATTGTTATGGCCAGGGGAAGATGCCCGAAGGAGCCACAATCGCGCCCGTTATTCTTGCCTCTGACAAGACAACTCTGTCACAGTTTCGAGGGGACAAATCAGCATGGCCTGTCTATCTGTCGATTGGCAACATCACCAAAGAGAAACGGCGAGAAGTGTCATCACGAGCCACTGTACTGATCGGCTACCTACCTACTGCCAAGCTTCAATGCTTCAGATCCGAAACACAGTCATTAGCAGGATATCGTCTGTTTCACCACTGTATGCAGCTCCTTCTCCAGCCTCTGGTCAATGCGGGAAAGAATGGAGTGGAGATGGTGTGTGCTGATTCACGAGTACGCCGCATATACCCCATCCTCGCAGCATACGTCGCAGACTTCCCGGAACAATGCCTCGTGGCTTGTTGCAAGGAGAACCGCTGCCCCAAATGCATCGTGCAGGCCGCGTGCCGTGGAGACCCACTGACGTCAGTGATGCGAGACCCAGAGACTACCATTGAGGTGCTGAAGAAACGACAGCAAGGCCAACATCCGGCAGCATTTGACAATGATGGTCTTCGTGCAGTATACAAGCCGTTTTGGGCCGAGCTTCCTCATGCCAACGTGTTCTCCTCATTCACCCCAGATCTCCTCCATCAAATTCACAAGGGCGTCTTCAAGGACCATTTGGTCAAGTGGTGCATGGAGATTGTCGGCAGCGAGGAAATAGACAGACGTTTCCGGATGCTGCCCAATTACGCTGGGCTACGACATTTCCATAAGGGGATATCTAGCATCAAACAATGGACAGGCACGGAGCACAAGGAGATGCAAAAGGTGTTCGTTGGACTCCTTGCAGGTGCCATCCCAGACCGTGTGCTCACTGTAGCACGTGCTCTGCTTGACTTCAGTTACTTTGCACAATTGAAGGTCCACTCGGAACGATCCCTCACCGAACTCAACACTGCTCTCGCCACGTTTCATGCCCATAAAGATGTGTTCATAGAACTCGAAGTGCGGGCTCACTTCAACATCCCAAAAATCCATCAGCTCTCCCACTACGTTCAATCCATCAGACTGTATGGCTCGCCAGATGGCTTCAACACGGAATTGCCTGAACGATTGCACATCGACTTCGCAAAGGACGCATACCATTCAAGCAATAAACGTGATTATGAAGAACAGATGGCACTCTGGCTCCAACGCCAGGAGGCCATATATCTTCGTATGTGCTATTTAGAGTGGCTGCGCAATAGGGAAGTTCTACAGGCCAATTCTGATTCCTCCCGCACGAACTCTCCAGACAACTCTGAAGGCTCTGACTCACATGACGACAAGCCCCGTTTGCATGTGCAGCACTCTATGTCACTGGCAGTACCAGCAACCCCGGCCATGCCACTCCATACCCAGACCAAAACCATCAAGTTGGCGAAGTCACCAGCCTACCCACGACAAACGGTTGAGCGCATGGAAAGTGCACACGGAGCTGTGGATTTTATTCCTGCCCTCAAGACCTTCTTACAAAAATACTTACCCCGTAACACGATCATCCCAGGACCTCATGATCGGTTTGATGTCTTCAAACAGGTTGTAGTGAGCGCTCGTGCTGATCATCAAGTGGGCGAGACACTTAGACGTTGGCGTATCCGTGCCTCTCCGGCAGTGACGACACCAGCCACCAGTCGCAAACCTGACAAACCTGCCCACTTTGACATGGTGCTCGTATCAGAGAGCCCTGACAAGCACAACAAGGGGACATTGGAAGGTTCGTACCACATGTTCACTGTCTTCACGCTACTCAATTTTTTTTTTCATTCAGGCCTCCGAGTGGCACAGATACGTGCAATATTCACCCTCCCACGTCAGTTCGGTCGGTATGATCACCCCCTCATGTACATTGAGTGGTTTACACCGCTGAAGGGCCTTGACCCCATACTCGGCATGCATCAGATATCGCGTTCGACACGCCGTCAGCGCCGTAATGCCACCATCATACACGTTGATGACGTCGTTCGTCCATGCCACCTCATCCCCAAGATGGGACAGGAATGTGACCGTAGTTGGACTTCTAGCAATGTATATGAAGTCGCAGACACGTTTTTCCTCAACGACTTTATTGATCTCGACTTATTTTTTATGTGCTCTGGCATTACTTAGTAGTACCACTATAGCGGGAGAAGTGTACAGGAATAAAGTAGAGCGCAGTCTTTGTCATGTAATCATACCTTCGAAGTGTTCGAAAGAGTTCCGCCACCTACTATGTTCTCAACATCGGACCTGCACCTGCTATGTAAGATATAGATATCGAATAATCTCTGCATACAATACATTGTAGTACAGATTGACAGCGTGGACTACGAGATGTCATGTAGGCTACGTTGTCATCCGTATCTGGCAGCGACAGCTACCGCATCCAGGTTTTTTCCTGATGCATTACTTGTATTCAGTCTTTCCTCTGTTACGCAGTCGTTCAGTTTTTTCGCCATTGTAACTGTTCACGGATCTGTCGGCAGTTCTGCTGTCCTCTTGTCTTGGTATCTTTCTCGTCTTTGTATTTCTTCGCCTTAGCGCTGTCTGACAAAAAGTTAACATTAGATGGTCCACCTCGCCGTTATCGAAGCTTTAGCAACTAGTGGGTTCCGGGGATCGTTTGTGAAGGGTCGAGTGGTGGTTGTGGGGATCACCCCGTCCCCATCGACTCTTGCAACTAGTGGTTTCGGGGATTGTCTGCGAAGGGTCGCAACTCTTGTCAGTCCCTCGCATGCGACTGTTGTTGATGGGTGCCCACTGTTGTGGGTCCCTCGCACAGGACTTTTGTCCTCCTTTCGCATTGTCAGAGGCGACTATTGTCGCTGGGTGCCACCCTTGCGGTCCCCTCGAATAGAACTATTGTCCTCCTCACGCCTTGCCGTCATCGACAGCTGCGTCTTTGGTATGACTGTCACCGTGGTTAGGGGATGGGACGTTAAACTTGAACTACGTCGTCTCATTGGACTTGCCGATGGGTGCCCACCACACGACTCTCGTGTTGTCGTTCCTCTCACGTTGTCGTCGTGGATCAACGTTAAACGTGAACCATGTTGTCCCACCATCCTCTCGTTTATCTACCCATTACATCCAATCTTTCATCCTTCGCACTTAATTTCGCTACTTGGGACACCTTCAAGAAGCTGTCTTCGAAACTTCGAAGACGACAATGCAACGTAGAGATTACGGCGTGCTCATGTCAATGACGACTACACTGAGTATCTACCCTTGTGCACGGTAATCCGTAGAAGCCTGCTTCAAAGTTGGTGATAGTCGCCTAATACATACTGGGAACTTTCCATTGCCCAGTGGTGGGAAAGGAAAAGCAGAGTTGAAAAGTAGTATGAAACAAGCACGTGTTCAAGTATACTATCGAGGGAGAATGAGAAACATTTGAATGTGAAACGTAAAGTCTCGTTGGACAGACAACAAAGAGAAACGATGGAGAGTGAAAAGCGGAAAGGAATAGGACAAAATTTCCAACTGAGGGATCAAGAAGAGATGGGACACAAGGAAAGTGACAGACGATGGAGACGACGTACGGGGCAGGCATCGACGACGACGACGACGCGAGAGAAGGACGAAAGTAGTGTAGGAGGAGCATAGAACAACGGCTCGTCGAAATTTGGCACCGTTCGAGAGTGACAGACGAGGGGGACGAGGTGAGGACAACAGTCCAGTGCGAGGGGCCCACAAGAGTGGGCACCCATCGACAACAGTCATGCGAGAGGCCCACAAAAGTTGGCACCCATCGACAGTGACAGACGACTGGGACGACGTAAGGACAACAGTCGAATGCGAGGGGCCCACAAGAGTGAGCACCCATCAACAACAGTCGCACGCGAGGGGCCGACAAGAGTTGGCACCCATCGACAGTGACGGACCACTGCGACGACGTGAGGACAACAGTCCAGTGCGAGGGACCCACAAGAGTGGGCACCCATCGACAAGGCGAGTGGGACGACGTAGTTCAAGTTGAATGTGGTGATTACGCACAACTGTTACGTAAGTTATTGTTGACTGTGTACGATATCAGTCGAAAACGTACGAATTATTAAACATAAGAAAACAGCTCAGTCCCAGACCGGTCGTGAGAACGAGACACAAAGAGACAACTCTGTAATCTGATTGGCTGCTTCAAGTCCATGGACCAACGTCTTTCCACGTGATTACACAGCTTGCCTCCTGTCTGCCTCAAGGTGTAGTTCAGTACTCGAGACAGCCCTAAATCAATGCTACACATCACTCGACAGGCTCACTTTTCCTAATTACTAGCACTACCATTGAGATCATGTTGCAGTCAGAAAAAAAAATTATATTCATGTATGTAGTTACAACAAAAAGCTATCAGGATGCAAGCAGGTGAGGTATTGAGAGTGTGGACGAGGCATTGGAGGTGACAAGTTCGGTTTTGAGGCGACGGGGTAGTTTGTGAGGCGACGGGGCTGTTTTTGAGGCGATGGGAATGTTTTTGAGGTGACGGGGCTGCTACTGGGGTGGTGGGTTCGTTATTGGGGCGACGGGGTTGTTTCTGAGGCGACGGGACTGCTTTTGAGGTGACGGGGCTGATTGTGAGGCGACGCGGGTTCGGTTTTGAGGTGATGGGGCGGTTTTTGCGGCGATGGGGTAGTTTGTGAGGTGACAGGGTTGCTACTACTGAAGTCGTGGGTCATTGTTGAGGCGATGTCGCAACTTTTTTTGCTGCATTTTAATGCCTCCGGCTTACCATGACATACGATTCTCGTTATAAGGCTCATTACAGTGACATAATAATGTAATAAATATCATGTACGGCCCATTATTATGCCATTGTAACGAGCCTTATAACGAGAATCGTATGTCATGGTAAGCCGGAGGCATTAACATGGAGCAAAAAAAGTTGCGACAGACGGGACTACTACTGGGGTGTAGGGATTGTCACGGGTAGGGCTAACCCGTGCGGGTACCGGGTACGGGTACCTGCCGGGTATGGGTGGGGGTCAGGATTTTGCGACCCGCACAAAAACCCGTACCCGTGGGCGGGTACTGGTACCCGTTGCCTAATTGAGGAATTTGTGGTGGTGGGATTGCCATATTGGGCTCAATTGCACCCATGCGCAGTGTTGCCACCAACACCACGCTCTCACCCTCACCCTCAACCACTCTCTCAACAACTCCCTGGACACCTCGCGGCAAGACTGGATTACCACCTCGGCGTTTCGAGGTGCTACGTTCAACGTTTCGGATGTGACATGCGGCCTCGGGGTGACAAGGGAAGCTGGGGCTTGAGACGCATCAGTAACCACTTGATCTTTAAGATCAGTGTGCTGATCGTTATCAGAACCATTCCTCTTCTCCCCCTTGATCTGCACATCGCTTTTAGTCCTACCCACTCGTTCTTGGCCCTACCCGCTTGCTTATGGCCACACGCATTCATTTTTGGCGCCCCAGTCTGCCTGTTTTTGGTCCGGCCCACTTGCTTTTGGCCTCAGCCACAGTTTAGGGATCAGCAGGGGTAAACCCCTGGGTACTCTGATGTTGACCCCTACCCCTACCCCCCATTACCCCTACCCCTGACCCCCAGGGGTTATCAATACATACCCCTATACCCAAGGTAACCTTGGAGGTTACTGAGGGGCAGTAGGTAATCTCTCATGGGTCTCATGGGTTTCATGGGTAAGCTGACACTAATTGAATCTCATCCATCCTCAAGCTCGTCTTCCTCTTCAATATTAGGAAGTGTTGCCACTTGCAAGATTTTGCTGTCCTTCATGAGGCCCCATAGTACAATACAGAGGAGTGCAGTTATTACCATGGTGAGGTTAGGTGTCTGGCATGAAATTACAATATTTCTTGAGGATCTGACATATTTGGTGAGTATCCAAGGAGTCCCTGTGACACCATTACATGTATAACAATATACCTTCAACACTCATTATCCTCTATGTACTAAACTACTCTACTTATATACTAATCTACATGTGCTTGGGCCATCACCTGTGCTCATTCCAAATACAAGGGAGAACAATAATGCATTGTTCAACTTCTCCTTGTACCTTGTCAAGATCATCTACATGTTGACCTTCATTGATCAGGTCACATGGCCAATTAGGAGTGTGTCAGTACATACTGATCATGTACCTTACAGACCTCCAGGGGTACAAATATTCTGACCCCTACCCCTACCCCCATATACCCCTACCCCTGACCCCCAGGGGTTGTGAATACCCCTGCTGAACCCTACAGCCACTCGTTATTAACCCCACCCACTCATTTATAGCCCCATCTGTTTGTCTTTTATCCCACCTGATCATATTTGACCCCACTCGCTTGTTTACTATGGCCCACCGACCTCTCTTTTGGCCGCGTAACGAGTCAGGCCAGGCCGACACTTCTGCCACTCGTAGCATCGAGATGCATTAATACTATGCGTGGACATGTCCTGTCACCTCATGGACCCCACCATTTGGCCGCGCAACGAGTCAGGCCAGCCCGACACTTCTGCCACTCGTAGCATCGAGACGCGTTAATACTACGCGTGGACGTGTCAACTTTGCCCATGGCCTCGCAAACCGTCCCGTCGCCTCATGGACCCCACCATTTGGCCGTGCAATGAGTCAGGCCAGCCCGACACTTCTGCCACTCGTAGCATCGAGACGCGTTAATACTATGCGTGGATGTGTCAACTTTGCCCATGGCCTCGCAAACCGTCCCGTCGCCTCATGGACCCCACCATTTGGCCGCACAATGAGTCAGGCCAGCCCGACACTTCTGCCACTCGTAGCATCGAGACGCGTTAATACTATGCGTGGACGTGTCAACTTTGCCCATGGCCTCGCAAACCATCCCGTCGCCTCATGGACCCCACCACTTCAGTAATGGCCCTGTCACGTCGACGTACCTACCCTCCCCTATCACAAACCACCAACTGTAGTTTAGTACTATGTAATAAATCATATGTATATTTTGTATTGGTACCCGTGCATCTACCCATTACGGGTATGTACCCATACCTCACCCGCACTGACCCGCGCCAAAACCCATACCCGCACGAATGGGTACCGACCCGTGACGGGTACGGGTGCGGGTATGACCACTGATACCCCAGGGTATACCCGTGCCAATCCCTACTGGGGTGGTGGGTTCATTATTGGGGCGACAGGGCTGTTTCTGAGGCAACAGGACTGCTTTTGAGGTGACGGGGCCGTTTTTGAGGCGATGCGGGTTTGGTTTTGAGGTGATGGGGCCGTTTTTGTGGCGACGGGGTAGTTTGTGAGGCGATGGGGTTGCTACTGAGGTCGTGGGGTCATTGTTGAGGCGACGGGGCTGTTACTGGGGTGGTGGGTTCGTTATTGGGGCGACGTGGCTGTTTCTGAGGCGACAGGACTGCTTTTGAGGTGACGAGGCCATTTTTGAGGCGACGCGGTCGTCAGTGAGGTGGTGAGTCCATTTTTGAAAGAGCGAGAAAAGTGGCGGACCGCGGTCGACCTATAGCAGAGTTGTAAAAACAATGCTTGGTCACGTGACACGTTCGACTCTCCAAATTTCGGCGTCAACTCCCATTAGGAAGCAGACATTTTAAATAAACTGTACTATACTGTAGGCTACTGTGGTACTGCTGTAGCACTGTAGCACTGTGGCAGTGTGCTGCAGCTGTGGCTTGCTGTAGTCTGTTGTGGAAGAGGCCTTATTGCTGTAGCATTGTATACATTACTGTGTGAAGTTACATTTTTGTGGTTTACTGACGTATCATTGAGGGGCAAAGCCCCCTGCTCAGAGACCCGCGCTTGCGTGGGTCACCTGAGCTAGTGAACCGGAAAAACCTTGCAAGCAAGGTAATACACTGTCCGTGAACTCCCATAGAGACAGCAGTCTGTGATGCTTATCTTGATTGTGACATGCACGAATAGTAATAAAGTCGCTAAGACGACTACCTCATCCACGCCTTGATCAAAATTCGAGATTGAGTACAGGAAACTGACGACGTACTTGAATTAGTAGACAGTATAAACAACGTGACTGATCTGTCGATCAGACAGTGGACGGCACAGAGCACATTGTCTCCGCCCGTGTTCATCACACGAACAGAGATCAAAATCGAACGCATCATTGGACAAACGTTCTGTTCTGCTTCCCTATGGACAGCGAGTGTATGCGGGCGATTCAAGTCTGTGGGCATCCCGGAGGGGGTGTGTGCGTCCCTGTGTGATTGATTCGACACGGGTCGATGCGGAAAGACCTGTGAACATTGCCCAAGGGATTGTTGGGTTTGGGCCCGGGTGACGTGGTTATCTCTCGTCTTGCTGTGCCCCGCTTCGTGATCGAAGATCGCTCTCGCTCGTGGATGCTTGAGATTCCATTCAAGTGTGGTCTCCCGGATCTGAGAGAGACCGCCACTGGCATTTCGTTTTGACCCACCTCACAACCGACGCTGTTTAGACAGTGTACTTTCTCCGACAGGCTCCACTGTGCCTAGTCAGCCCGCAGGATAAATACGGAGCAGGTGACATACATTCGGAAAGATGTGGCATTCTGTGAGATGAAGCTGGACTTGTGTCATTTGCTTCCAGGTATAGGGGCACTCTTCTGTGCAGTATGAGGGTAAGTACAATATGACACTAGTATTGAAGGGTACTTAACCGACCTGGGGTTATTCTTTGTGGATAGAGTTGGTGAACGTTGTGAACCAGCGGTATTACATGCAGGCTTTGAGGTTAGACCTTCGGCACGACCTTTTGAGGCCGAGGGAAAGGACGCGCTGTACTGTATGGCTAAGGTATGATGGTGAGAAAGCAAGGCGCTCCTCGCTTTGATTGGTAACCGGACTTGGAGGGGTCCAGGACACGCACTGCCATGCGACACAATCAAGCGAATCCGATGAGCGCCATGCGTTTGGGTGTTTGAAGCGGTGAGCTTACACGAATAGTAATGAAACGTCGCGCAAACGATTTGAACTTCTGGAAAGGCTTCATCTTGCCTGGGGTGGGCTGCCCAGCACAGAGTGGCCACCATACTGTCTTAAAGCACCTAAGACTAAGACTTCCGATCTACTTCGCATTTGACGGGCGCTAAATCGAGGCCGTTCTAACGGCGGTCACTGCCGGGTCACCGACCTCCTTCCACGACAGGTCGAGGCTGTGTGCCGTCACCACCACAAGTAGTTAGTGCTGTGCAAGTCCCTCGCAGTACGCACTGCTACAGTCTCTCACTCCCCAAGTCTAGCCACTGTCACTGTTTACTCTTCCAAACGATGTTGAACATGTCGGAAAAATCTGTCGACCTGACTTCAAAGCCTCTAGTGATGATATCAGCGCACGAAGACATTATCTGGGGAATAGCATACCTCCCTGGGAGAGAACGACTCGTTACGTGTTCGGGGGACAACAGGGTCAAAATCTGGAACATGGAGAATGGCGAGCAAGAAGGGAAGTCCATGGAGCACGAAGGCCGGGTGTTGGGGCTCACAAGCATAAGAGACGGGAAGAGGATACTGAGCGGTGGCGATGATCAGAGAATCAGGGTGTGGGACGTGGAGACACAGGAGTGTATTGAAGAATGGCGAAGTGACACAGGCCGTATCACCTACATTGCCATATCACCGGATGGTCAATTGGCTGCGTGTGGTCATGGCCCAGGTAACATCCTCATTAGGAAGACGAAGGAGGGCAGTCAGATCAAACATTTCATTGAGGGCGGAAGCCATGTGGAGTCGCTCTGCTTCTCTCCAAACGGGGAGAAGCTGGCTGCCATCAGTTATTGGGATGATGACGGAATGCGAGTATTTGACGTCGAGAGTGGCGAGCTCATCCTCGGTCCAATCGGCTATAAATACACCTGCTCCGTGATCTGGTCCCTCGATGGCACTCGGCTCTTCTCGGCTCACGACGATCACACAATCCGCTGTTGGAACTCCGAAAATGGTGAACTCATTGGAGAACCTTGGACGGGTCACACCGATGAAGTGCGCTCCCTCTCCCTCTCCCCAGATGGCACGAAAATTGCCAGCGCATCATTCGATAATACTGTTCGTTTCTGGGATGCACACACTGGTGATTCCATCGATCAGCTGCTACTGCATGAATCCCGGTTATTCACAGTTACTTTCTCCCCCTCTGGTGAATTTGTGGCAGCCGGAGGAGAGAAGGGAAAATTGTCAACATGGCGTGTTCCCTGGTGGGACGAAACTCAAAAAAAGGTGATTACCGCATGCACCTATGTTCAAGCGCCATTCCTCACTGTGTTTTAGTTACAGGCCTACGAAACATTACTAGACGTGCGTTATTCCAAACGTTTCCCACCTACCATTCTGACCATCGTCTGCCTTAGCTCCCAGCTGTGCCCGCTCCTAAGGGTCTCTCGAGCGTCCACGCACAAGATAAATTCAACTTCCATGATGTAGGCGTTGCACATATGTGAAGGCGTCCTCGTGTGGTTTAACTCATGATTATAGTTACCCACCGGCGCGACTTCTCCACCTCTTGGTCGCCCTGCACCGATCGCAACACGCGTTCAGCGTCTCTGGCGTGGGCTAGTGGCTCGCGACTCGCCATCATCCACTACACAACCATCCACGGAAGGTCGGTCTATATCGCAAGAGCGGCGATTCTGGAAATCCGCGATTGGCATTCCAGTAACCAAGATAGCAACTGCTCCTGCAACTATTGTAGGGTCGTTCAATCAGCTCGTCGGATAGTCTTTTGAAATTCATGATTAACTCAGCGGATCGCAGTTGGGCAAACAACACGACGGAAGAAGAACAAGAACAAGAAACTCCGAGAGTCTCACAAGCCAGCCCAACCTAAGACGCACACCGGTACGAACTGTCCTCTTTATCGTTCAGTGGCCCCGAGCCGTCACTGATAATTCTACACACTTAGATTCGTCCAATGCAAAGGCAGATCCCTCCTTATCACATGTAGAACCCTCAGGTTCTCCATCCAATGGTGGCCCATCTACTGCTCAAGCTGGTCCTTCAACTTCCTCTAATCCCGTTCCCGAAGGACGTGCTTCCAGCTTCGTTCAATCCAACGCGGGCTCTGAAGACAGCTGGGACAACATGGACAACTGTGGCAAGTGTCTCGCCTATTTCTGTGGTGGCCCACGTCCACACCGCGAGCGATTTCGTCCTTGGAGGAAGAAGTCACCTGCAGTGGTTGAGGCTGAGCAGCGGTTAAGGGAGGTCAAGAAGTCGGCAAATGCCCCAAGACGCCCGACGAAGAAGCAAGATCACATGCAGAATCGTCATGTGTTCCCTAACGCACACGAGGCAACCATCGAGCGCTTAGGGGAAGGCCGGGTGGCTGATCCTAGACGTGGTACCTTGCACTTCCAGGAGCAGATCGAGGACATCCGCCGACAGCGTGACGATGAAGCTGCTGCGAGGCGGAAGTTGGAGGCGGAAAGGGACGTGCTGCAGACGGAGGTCAAGGAGTTGCGGGATATGATCCACAAGCCTCGTGATCCACTGGAACGTCAGATGCACTCGGATACGCACTGCTCTCTACCATCCCCTGAATTCGAATCGTCACTACTCACACTGGTGCTCACTCACTTAGGTTTGTTGGCTATGGAGGCAGGTCCTTCGTCTTCGGTCGCAGAGCCGTCACCGAATGGTCGCGGTGTACATCCATCAAATCACCACAATTCCCAACAAGGCCACACCAAAGCGGCCTCCCATGCGTCCCCTGACCCTCACAAGGCAACTTCGGAGCGCATTGGGGAAAGTCGGGTAGACGGGACCAATCTTCTAGGTGGTAGCTTGCAGCGCCAAGAGCATACCAAGGACATCCATCGACAGCTCGACGATGAGGCTGCTGCGGGGCAGAAGGTCGACGCGAAGGTCGATTGGCTGGAGAAGGAGGTCAAAGAGTTGAGGGATTTGACGTCGGGAGTGGCGAGCTCATCGTCGGTCCAATCGGTTATCAATACACTCGCCAGCGCCCTCTAATACGAGTATCGTCGTATGTATCATAGCTTCGGGTGCGGTGTCGGCTTTGCCACCCACAAAGTTCTTGTGCACAACGACGGGAAAGATTCAGTTTGCCAGTCTCGAATGTCCATTGAGGCATGAGCTGGATAGTTAATATGTTAGAATTCCAGGCGGGGTGAGACGAAAAGAAACGGGGTGCCTAATCCATTTGTGTTGTAAACACGGTTAGAGCTTGTTCGGATGGCCTGGATTTAACAGACATTTGGATTTGGTTGAGATTTGAGTTGTCGGCATGGTCCATGCCGCGGTCTGAGCTTGAACCTTTGCCACTGTCAATAAGCGCTATCATAGATCTGATCAGTAGCGATTGTGACCTATGCTATGGACCATCTTCGCCCAGAAATCCAACAACGCGTCCGCCAGCTAATGGCACTACTTGTCAGTATCATAATATGTGCTACAGCAGTCATCGTCGAAGCTACTTTACCTGGAAGGAAGGAACCAGAACCCTACCACACCTCAGCACTTTCGGGAGAAGCTTGGTCATCGAGTTGCTGTTGGGACACCCCAATCGCCTTCGTTGTGAGCTCGGCATGCATGCGCACGTCTTTGCAGCACTCGTGTCTGAGCTCCGCAGTATGGGACAGAAGGACTCCAAATTCGTTTCGCTAGAGGAACAACTCGCTATATTCCTGTATATGAGCGTGACTGGGTTAACCATTAGGCATGTTGGGGAGCGTTTTCAGAGATCAAACGAGACTATTTCTCGGTAAGTGCCTATCCTGACATTGGATAGCAACTAATCACATTCTTTTGACAGATACTTCCGAAAAATGCTCCGCGCTTTTTCCAGCCGTCCATTTTATACTACCTATGTCCATCTCCCAGACGCCGACGAGATTCACCCCAAAATCCACGACAACCCTCGGTTCTGGCCATTTTTCAAGGATGCGATTGGCGCCTTGGATGGGAGCCATATTCATGCCGCACCCACTGCATTTGAACGTGCAGCGTATCGGAATCGCAAGGGCTTCGTATCTCAGAATTGCCTTTTCGGATGCAACTTCGACCTCTACTTCAGCTACGCGCTCACCGGATGGGAAGGATCGGCTACTGATGCACGCATTTACCAGGACGCCCGTACTAAAGGCCTGAAAATCCCGGCAGGAAAATATTTCCTTGCTGACGCAGGATTCCCTCTTCGACCTCAGCTACTCGTACCCTATCGGGGTGTGCGCTATCACTTATTAGAATGGCGACGATCAGGGCTCAGGTAAGTTCGATTTATCGCTCAATTTTTGATCTAACATTGTTTGTGATGATACAGGCCTGCGAACAAAGAAGAACTATTCAATCTGCGACATGCATCTGCGCGGAATGTGGTTGAGCGGATTTTTGGCGTTTTGAAACAATGTTTTCGCATCCTTCTCTTATCACCCGAGTACAGCATGAAGATTCAAGCACGCATCCCCGCTGCACTTTGTGCTATCCACAACTTCATTCGTCGTCATGACGCTGATGAAGGCGCCCTTCCAGGACTCGAAGGGGTCCGTGGTATCCCAGCAACTGCAGTGCATTGGCAAGGTACCACTGATGAGGAAGCAGCAGGTGCTGTCGAGGAAGGAGTAGGTGCAATGCGTGATCGTATAGCTCAGGCAATGTGGGACGACTATCAGCGTATCCTTGGCGAGGGTGTCTATGACTCAGGCGAGTTGGGATCAGACTCAGATGGCGACATTGAGATGGAAGTCAGTGATAACGACGAAGGTGACGAGAGCGAGTAGTTGTACTATTACTTGTATCGCTTTGATTTTTCAACATGCCCATGTTTCATATTGTCTTTACCCTACCGCTACTGACCCTTGTACTTTCATTCCACCTTCCATTGAATTCTACGTGACACAACAAACAAGGATATATTTTTGGTGAGCATACAGGACATAGAGCGAGGACACAACAAATAGAGGGAGGACATGATGGGGGAGTAAGTCATAAGCGGCTGCGTAGTGGTACAGGGAAAGAGGAATGATGCAATACGCGGCTACATGTCAGAAGGGGTGTGAGATGGTCCTGATGAGCCGCTGGCGTTTGACAAACTATTGTGCTCATCGTATTTTTGTTGGACCCAGAGGGCACGGAGATCCTTGTCATGGATCATGGTAAAAACATCAATAGCATAGTCGTCTCGTTCAAAGAGCTGTAGTAAAAACAACCTCACTTCCACGCGCAAATCATGATCTTGTTCTTCCAATACACGCATTGCAGACTGGACCCTGGCAGCTCGACGCTCTGCAGGGGGTTGCATTGAGCGTTCGATGGAGCCGGCAAGCTGCGACATGGCCCCGGTCACGCCAACAAGCAAAGGATAAGTCAACGCCGCTGCTCCTCGCATGCCTTTCTGAGAGCTAGCAGCGGTCATCATGGCTTCGTGCATTGAGGAGGGTATGCTGGCAGACGCTTTTCCTGCACTTTTCTGCCGCTTGGAAGGGCTGGGACCTGCAGCAACAGACTGCGAGCCTGTCAGGGAGGACATTCAGGGGGGGCGGCATCATCATCAAGGCCAGGAACATCAGACCGAGATCGCTTTCCAGTGCTAGATGTCATAGAACGGGGAGGTCGGGTACCGTTGACAAAATACCATAATCTCCGGAACTCCGGAACCGCGGGAAAATCATCTCCGGCACTCCTGTAACCGGAGTTACTTCCTGAAGTCATTTTCTATCTCCGGGATTACTTATCGCGTCATCACCGTTTCAAATCTCCTGTCAATTCCTCCCATTCATTTCCAATCTGTCACTATACATTTATCTTGTTCCTATCTTGTTCCTACCTGATCCCTTGCTATTATTAGCGAGCACATCTTCGCCCTTTATAAATGTGGTCTGTTACTTACAAGCACCTCAGTCGTTCTTCGCCCACCTTAGGCAGCGGCTGAGGTGAGTTCCCTTTTTACTCCTATTACTACTCCTAGCTAATGTATAGTAGTCCGGGCAACTCCTGCCCTCGTATAGGTAAATATAGTCGTTCTTCGCCCACCTTAGGCAGCGGCTGAGTCCGGGCAACTCCTGCCCTCGTATAGAATTTAACAGGTTATGAGCCCCGCTAGCGCAAACTAGCAGCAACCTCAGAACGACCTCACTCTCGCGCGTCCCTCCGCGCATCTCCGGAACAACCCGGAACACCGGACTCACCATGACGTCCACTACAACCTCCACTGACAGCACTACTTGCCCGATCCTCATTGGTCCATCCAACTTCGAGATTTGGAAACTTCGAGTCACAGCCAAACTCCGAAAGGAAAAGGTACTCGGTGTCACCCTTGGCACTGACGCCTGTCCTACCCCTGGAAACCCTGTCACTACTACTGCACCCGCTCTGACACCTGCCACTACATCCACTCCCACGCCTGCCACTGCCACGGCACCGGTCCCGACCTCCGTGACGTCCACTGGCGCAGCCACGGCCGAAGATGTCCGGAAGTGGGTAGAGCGAGATGAGAAGGCACACGGAATTATCCAGGACCACATCTCTGACGCTCTCCTCCTAAAGACACAATCACACACTACCTCCAAGGACCTTTTTGAAGCCCTGCTGTCGATTCACCAAAGTTCCAACCTTGCCTCCGCATTCTACCTATTCCGGCAACTGTTCAGCTCTGCCTGGGATGGCATCTCCGGAGTCTCGGAGCACATTGCATCTGTCCGGACTTTAGAAGCCCGGCTTGCCGGCATGAAATTCACTGTCGACAACAAACTCCTTGCTTTCGTGCTCCTAAACTCACTCCCGAAAACTCCGGAGTGGAACATGTTCACCTCCTCCGTCATCAACACTGTGGAAGACAGCAAACTCACTTTCGATGCAATTGAAACGCGCATCGCATCGGAGGATGCTCGTCTGAACCCCTCCGGGACGTCCGACTCCGCCTTAAAGGTCTCCGGTGGTCCCAGTCGCTCCAGCCGTCCTCCCAATGCTTCCACCTGGTGCGAGCACCACGAAATCACCGGACACAACTCCGATAACTGTTACTCCTATCAAAAGTGGGTAAAGGAGTTGCGAAAGGGAGGTGGAAGGAACAAAGGGGAAAAGAAGACGGAGAAGGCAAATGTGACAGGGAGTACTCCGGAGGTAGCTCCGGCATCTCCGGAGATTGCAAACATAGTTACCGAAGGTGTATCCAAGTCTCTAATGGCACGTGTTCTCGCCTATCTGTCGTCCGAACCAAAGTCCAGTGGCAAAAACACCATAATTGTCGACTCCGGAGCAACATCACACATGGTCCCTCACCGCTCCTGGTTCCGGACCTACCAGTCATTGAATCCCCCTCGCCCAGTTGCATTCGGAGATGACTCCACCACAAATGCCATTGGTATTGGAACAGTCCCACTCATCTCCACGATCTCCGGAAAGAAGTACGAAATTCTCCTAACAAACGTCCTCCTAATCCCGGATTTCCAACTATCGCTCATCTCAGTCAACCGTCTTTCCACTGCCGGACTTTCCACAATATTCCCGGCAAAGACTCAGACATGCTATGCCCGAAAGGAAAGAACTACAGTGCTCTCCGGGACTCATCGACAGGGGCTGTATCATGCAAACGTTACTCCGGAATGTCCAAAGGAAGCCGCACATGCAGCAGTGGACATAAATCTTCTCCATAGACGTATGGGCCACATCTCCGTAGCTCGTATCCAACACATGGTCAAGCATGGACAACTCCGGGGAATCGACACGCTCACCGGAACACCGTCTTTTTGCGAGTCTTGCACTTTAGGAAAGATGAAGAAACTTCCATTTGAACTCCAGGAAGCACCTCGTGCCACACGTCCGCTCCAAATTGTCCACACAGATGTTGGAGGTCCTATCACTCCTCAATCCCGAGAAGGGCACAGGTACTGGATCATCATAGTTGATGACTTCTCCCGCTTCCCTTGGGTATACTTCATGAAACAGAAGAAGGAAGCACTCGAGATCTACAACCGGTGGAAGACCGATGTCCGGACGCTCTTCCGGACAGAGGTAGAACAGGAGCGATACTCTGACATGTATGTTCAATTCATCCGGAGTGATGGAGGTGGAGAATATATCAATGAAGCATTCCGGACGCAACTCCGAAACGATGGGACTCTACATGAGACCTCTGCTCCATATACTCCGGAGCAAAATGGACTCGCAGAACGGATGAATCAAACACTTTCTACCTTGGCGAACACCATGCTTGAAGAGTCCAAACTCCCAAAGTCCTTCTGGGCTGGATGCTATGGCTTCAGCGGCCTATGTCACTGCACGGAGTCCGACCTCCGCACTCCGGGGGGAAAACCCATACCAAACCCCTGTTCCATCGCCAGGTCGACCCCACCTTCTTTCGCCCTTTTGGATGCCCGGCCTATGCCTATGTCCCCAAGGAACAACGTGGAGGAAAAATTCCGGTCACATGGAACAAAGTGTATCATGCTCGGATATACTTATGGCCAACAGGCCTACAAACTCCTTGACATCGAGCGACGTACTATCATCTCCAGTCGTCATGTCATCTTCGATGAAACCGGAATAATCTCCGGAACAGAGTCTGCTCCCTGGAGCAACCCACTGTTGAGGGACAGTGGGAGGGACTCCTTCCAACACGCTCCCATCAGCCAGAGCGTGATCAACTCGGAGGAAGAGGAATCTGATCTCCAACTCCGGCCCAGCCCGGAGCAGTGGAGTGGGATGTTCCTTCCTGAAAATCCTCCAAATCCCCACCAGCAGTGGGAGAGCACAGCGACGTCCACCTAGTCCTACCATCCCAGGAACTCACAGAACGTTTTGAACGATTAGATGTGAACCCTGCTCTGCCTCCGGTTCCTCCGGACAATGCTCCCTGTTGCTCCTGCCCGGCCTCGATCTCCAGAACGCCACCCAGCTCAAATCATAGCGGAGTCCGGAGGAGTAAATCGTCAACGCCACCCAGCTGACAAGAACCGGGATTAACCACGTACTTGGATGCAGAGGCGACCAGACTAGCCAAACCGCCAGGAACAACAACCTGAGCCAACTCCGGAAATTCCGCGAGAGGGGAGAAG